>BEGY01000124.1:70702-152534 GCA_002335675.1 Chlamydomonas eustigma | reverse complement strand
ATGGCTCTTTGATCCTGATTCTGTGCCCTGTATTCCAACATGTCATGAAATAGGATGGCTCTTGGATCCTGATTCTGTGCCCTGTATTCCAACATGTCATGAAATAGGATGGCTCTTGGATCCTGATTCTGTGCCCTGTATTCCAACATGTCATGAAATAGGATGGCTCTTGGATCCTGATTCTGTGCCCTGTATTCCAACATGTCATGAAATAGGATGGCTCTTGGATCCTGATTCTGTGCCCTGTATTCCAACATGTCGTAATGAAATCACGCATCTGCATCTGCGCGTAATCCTGATCAATGCAAATGCTTTTTGCAGGTTCGATTGCGCTTTCACTGGTGCTGATGCCAAGTTCTATGAACCAAGCAAGAGCCTTATGAAAAAGATTGCGTACTACTATGGGCTAGATACGCCAGGATGGGCTTTCTTGTACCATGTGGATATGAGTGATGACAGCGTTGCTGCACTACAGGTGTGTCTCAATCGTTTTCCGAGAAATATTTAATATGTAGATGCAGCATCTTGCACAGATTTATATGTAGATGCAGCATCTTGCACAGATTTCCATGATTGGGTTACTGCACAGCTGTCGTGCACACACACTTTTGTCTGAGAAATCATGGTTGGACATATGCATGCTTTGAACCTGCATATTCTGAATGTAATGGATCTTCAACTCAGAGCCTTTTGATGTAGAAGTTTGATACATTGCAGAACATTCACCTCTGACTGTTCTCCTAATACCAGAACACCTGCTACAACTCAGCATGGGGACAGGACAGGTGCCTGTCAGTGTTCCTGCAGCTGCTCCTTCCCTCTTATTTGTGTGAATGCTCCTTGCAAGAAGCAGGTCAGAGAAGCTACAGACGGACTGACATATCCAATGATTGTAAAACACCATAATGGCTACAGTAGCATTGGGATGGGACGCGACTGTAAAGTGCACAGTATGCAAGAGTTAGTTGTGCAGGTGATGTATGCTTGCAATCTTTGGAGGCTCCGACTTTGACCTAATCAAGGTCCAATATCAAAGATTCCTTAAGTTCTCAGGTTTTGACAAATGATTAGACAGATGCACTGCATCTCATGCAATATGGAAGATGTCTGCTCAGCTCTCTCATTCATCATTACATCTGTAGGTGCGGAAGTTTGTAGCCAAGTATGGAGGAGCTCTTGTTGAGGAGTTCATCTCAGGGAGAGAGTTCACTGTGTTGGTTGTGGAGAATCCACCTGATGTGATCAATCATGATCTACAGCAATGCATGAGAGTGGCAGATATTTTATTACAAGCGTCGGAGGGATCTCAGGGTCCTGAGCATCAAAATACAGTGGCTCCTCCTCCTTATGTGTATCCACCTCTAGAGTGCAAGTTTGGGCCAGATGAAGACTTCAAACATTTTGATCTAAAGTGGAGAGACTATGACAGCATTCAGTAAGTTATGCTACACAGGTGGCCTATGTGCTTTTTCTGCCCAAAATAGGTAAGGGGAACCATTGCTCCCTGTTGTGTTGTTTGCAAGTCTCTCTCCTGGTTAAAACCAGAGGCTCCTGTCAAAGGGTTGCTTCTTCTCATTATCTGCTTTGAATTTGTGTCTTTCCTATTGGAGACAGCACCTCCTTTCTAACTTGTTTGGATTGCCACCAGGTGGCACCCTATGTCACCTGATGAGAGAGAACTGCAAGAGAAGTTAAAGGCGGCTGCTGCAGAGGCATTCTTGGCCCTTGATGGCCGCAGCTATGGTCGCTGTGATTTCAGAGTGGATAAGCAAGGGAAAGTTTATTTCCTGGAGATAAACCCTAACTGTGGTGTGTTCTATGCTCCTGGGGAACATGGCAGCGCAGATTGCATCTTGGCTCAAGTAGTTGGTGGAGCAGGCCATGGTACATTCTTGGACAGCATAGTGAAAGCTGCAATACATAGCAAGCACAACAAGGAAAATTCAAAAGTTACTGAGGTGAAACTCTTCTGGATCCATGCCTGGATAATAGCTTAAGCCTCTGCATGGACTCACTGCCTTATGATCCACTTAATCTGACACTGAAAAATCTATTTTTGTACACCATTTCAAGAGAAGGTCTTAATATCTGAAGAAAATTACGGCTTACAGGTTCGATATCGCCACAAAAGTGGCTACGGACTTTACGCGACCAGAGATGTGGCGGAGGGCGAGATTGTTGTCAAATATGAAGATACAGAGCATGTTTTAATGACGAAGGTGGGTTTTTGCATGATTTACAGTAATGTTGTGAAGGGGTAAGAGTACACATGCATGTTCAATGGCGTCTGTGAAGGGGAAGATATTATATATATTGGCATAATTCCATAGCCTCTCTTTTGAACAAGAATAAGGCCTGCTTCGACCTGTAGTCATTTTATGTTGAAAGGCAAAACTATTGCATATCTCATTGTGTATGTTCAGTTAATGGAATCCCTCTTGAGTAAGGCTGATTATTCACGACAATCATTCAAAAAGTGCGAAGTACTGTGTACTGCTCAGTTTCACCTCATGCTGTCTTGTCTCATGCAGAATTACGCACTTCAGAAATATCCAGATGGAAGCCGTTTTCGAAAATGGTTTGATGCATATGCATATGGGATTAATGATGAGGTGGGAGTAGGAGTACTCATAAAGAGAGTGTTGGATGAAGCATTATGAGTACCAGTTATGACCTAAGAAGATGTGTTTCAAAAGCTACCAAGGTTATTGTTGTCATGTGGTAATGTCCTGATGTCCCATGAACATTTTCTGGCTGATCGACCTCCAGGTTTGGGTAACTTGGAGCAAAGATCCTGAGGCTTGGTTGCCAATCAATCACAGCTGTGACCCGAACGCTTGGCTGGTTGGCTTAGATCTCGTTGCACGGCGGCCTATCACCAAAGGGGAACAGGTGTCCATGGAGTATGCCACATTCTGTGTTGACAACATGACGTCCTTTGATTGCATGTAAGTCTCTTCTGGGCTAAAATACACGATTGATACATACCTAGTATAATTCAGCGCTGAAGCATAAATTAATGTCTCGTAGGTGTGGGACTCAGAACTGCAGAACACGAATTCATGGTAGTGACTACGTGCTCCCTAGTATCGAGAAAGATTACAAAGGGCATATGAGCTTTTTCGCTTCAACTCACCGTCAGGGAAATGTGAAACAACAGGTCAACGATGGTGGTCATTTCAACGGTCATCATTAGCAGAGCATGAATCAGTATTTGTCAAACACCCAGATATCAAGGAGTTACTAAACTGTTGAAATATGCCAAAATTTGTATGAGAGTACAGAGGACTACCTGGAAATAGCAGACTGATGTCAACTTTTAACACCTGCTTGCTATGGAGATGTTATGGCACATGACTGTTTCTTGGATCCAATTATATTTATTGCTGCTGTTGACACTGGGCTTCTTTGAATTGACTCTCTGATTATTCATAAAAAATACATAGCAGCAGCCATTATAGTTGATTGAGACAACATTATGGCCAAAACTCTAATAGAAGTTTGAACACGAGATCATCAAGTAGATTTCCTCCATGATGATACACAAACCTCCATACATGGAACTAAGTTGTTATGCTGTTAGAGGTCACCATACCTTGGAATCTGTATGTAATCCAGATTTACCCCCCTATCATTTGCGAAGTCCCTGTACGTGATACAATTAGGGCCTGTCGCATATACACAGGGCCTGTCGCTGTTACTGACACGGGGAAAAAGCTCCCCCAACTGACAACACAGAAATACACTTCATAAAAATCTAGGTTTCTGTGTCCCAGCAATGAAGCTACAAATCTTTTCATACATCCTGATTTGCATTTCCTTGCAGAATCTCTTTGACCATGCTTGTATACAACTTTGGCTTATGCAGGCAATGTAGATGTTACAACACCTTCCTCTTGAAAATCCCTTAGCCCTGTTAGCAGTCCACTACCTATTTGATGCAGACGACAGCTGAATGAGGGGATACCAACTCCTGGAAGTAAGCCTGAGATACTTCCTTACCTGCTACAGTAACTGAAATAATCTTCATGACTTCATCTTCCGGATTTTGTTCGTGCAATTGTGTACTGAATTACTTATGACAGGTGTCTGACAGACAGGGATTGAAAGAAACTGATGCATGTGACTTCTTTTATTTTAAAATTTCTCGGTAATTCTTTACAGCTGCATGGACGTAGTCGAGGGCATGGTTCATAACTTTTTAGACTTTTCAGGAGGCTCTGGAAATGCATGTTATGTGGCGTAAACCATTACCTTTGGCTTAGAGGACAGAAGAGGACTGGAGAAAAGAAAAATGAAATGAAGTATGAGCAGCCATTTTAACACTAATACCAGTGTCAGTACTTTGCTGTGAAACCAGAAACGCAATTTTTTGAATGAATGGACTGAAACAAAGTTCAAGTTTATCTCAGTCAGTTGTAGCACTTTGGTAAGATAGCACTTACGAAGAGAGATAATGGTCCATAAGAGTGGCAGACGGAAAGGGTCTCTAAAGAGCCATTTGCACAAACCTGCACACACTGTGGATTGGTGGGAGGTGAGAGTGTGCATGTGAACAGCAGGTCATTATTGCCTATGATTGTTGAGGAGTATGAGTTCATGAAAGTTGCTAGGACTGAACATGTCGCAGATGTTGGGAAGGACGGCTGGGATGGATTAGTGGGAGCTTTGACCACACAGAACTCGGAGCACAAGGCGCAAGCAGGAGGAGGAGGGGGAGGTGGTGGCGATGGAGGAGGGGGAGACGGAGGTGGTGGGGATGGAGGTGAGGGGCTTGGAGGAGGAGGGGAAGGAGGAGGTGGGCTAGGTGGGGGAGGGGCTGGTGGAGGTGGAGGTGGAGGGGTTGGCGGCGGAGGAGGAGGTGGAGAAGGAGGAGGGGGAGAAGGTGGCGGCGGCGGAGGTGGGGGCGGCTTGTTCACTGGGCAGCAGACAGGCGGAGTCAGAGTCTCAAATGCATAGTTGATCGGCCAATAGTATGGACCCGGCCATGGTTGGAAGAACTCAGTGACCGAGGGGCACGCAATTGCAGTTGATTTGTAGCAGATTTGAGACCCAGAGAGGGCAGGGGTGATGCCCAGGTCATAGGACTTGATAATGGACCCGGTGGGGTAGTTGAGCCAAGAGATACTGGAGGGTTGAAGGACACCGTTGATGTAAAATCCATCCTTTGTGTTAAAGTCAGACTCGCATCCTGCCTCTGCACAGGTGCAACAAAAGCAGGAAGTAAGAGGAACTGTCATTTAGTGCATAACTAAGTAAATCACTTTTTTCTCTCTCTTCCCTGACATGACACTTTTTATCAACTCTCATCTCTGGTAGCAAGCTAAGTGGATATGTAAGGCACTGACCTACTCCTATCACTAGACTAGTGGCCCCCGAGGTTGAAAGGAGGCTGTAACATGTGCTAGGGCTGGCTGGGTAGCCCAACCAAGTGAGAGTCATGCAGAAAAACCCAGTGCTGGTGTTCACAACAGGCTTGGATAGCTGGTACGGCAAACTGGACGCATTGTAGTCTGTGCAACGATGAAAGGGAAAAACAGCTTTTGTGGGGGAAGGTACTGGTGTAGGAGTGGGGGAGGCAGCAGTGCTTGCAGAAGGAATTGGAATTGGGGAGGGGATTGAGTTCGGAGAAGGGGAAAGAGTGGGGGAAGGAGAGGGGACTAGGGTTGGGGCAGGAAGCGGGGAGGTGGAGGGAGTGGGGGTTGGAGAAGGGGCTGAGGAGAAGCCTATGACGTTGATGAATCCAAAGTTGAAGGGAATGGATCCAGTCAATGCATCACCAGTCACATCCAAATCCACAATAAAACCTTCCTACCTTCCTGCTCCCCAGAGCACTGGTAAGGTACCTACAAACTGGTTATTGCTCAGATCCATAGTGGTGAGGGGTCCTGTACCAAAATAGAGTGTGTAACACAGTTAAAGATTGGTTAGCCAATACAAGGGTTGAGAGAGTGGTTAGGGAGGACCAAGCTACAGGAAGAGGGCCATCAAGCAAACCATTGTTAACTCCATCGATCGCTGACCCAGTAATGTCCAGGACAGTCAAATTAGGAAAGTTTGACCAGGCCCCAGGCAGGCTTCCAGTAAGGGGGATAGTGAGATCTAGTTCAGTGAGTGCAGTCGTAGCGCACTCCATGCTGCAGGAAGAGAGACAGCAAAGGCATTAGCAGTTTCGTCAACGCATGGCAGAGACGCTAAGGAAGTTCAGGTTGTTGAGAGAGCTCCACTCCACAGGTAGACCAGATTCGAAAACAAAGCCTGTGTTGTTCGAATAAGCCAGCCTGAGATTTTGGAGGCCAACAAGGGTGCCGTCGGCAAGGTTGGGGGCTGCGAGAGCAGCTAAGCTTGCTGGAATGGATCTCCGTTGGCCCGGATTACAATTGCTACGAGCTGCTCAACCCAGAAACCAACGCTCGCATCGCCCCCACAAGTGACACCATTCCACGTAAAGTTATATGAGCCATCCGCGTTACAAGGATCACTGCCCGGGACCCAACTGCCCCCTGAGGGAAAAGGCGCCAGTCACGCGCCAATTAAGAGAGATGCAGTAAATTTAAGAGCTATACAATATTAACACCGATCTTTTAAAGTGTTCGCAGGATGTGATCTTCTGTAGGTAATCAGGAATACAACGAGATAAGTATTGGAAAGTGTATGCAGTGTTTACCACTGTAAAGGACCTCAGTCAAGCAAACTGGATGTCCCCAAGGTTGTGCAGCCTCAAGGAAGGCGGTAGTGAATGCAGCAGGTGTCTCAGTGTACACAGCATGCGCACGATTGCGCAAAAATGCAAGTGTGCAGATCAAACTAGAGATTGCCAGCGTTTTCACGGTGCTACACCCTAGTGGTGTCATCTTAGGCCAATGATACAGGCCAGAAGTACCTGCAGGAGTTACGAGTTACATTTGAGTTAATTGCATGGAAGAAAAGACGATCATCATGGTACTAAAATGTCGATCGCTTGAGAACCTGCGTAAAATCGCAGACAATACTTGAATTAATGACAGGCGTGTGAATTTACCTTTTCAGTCGATTTTAACACCGCAAATGATGTAATAATTATAATAATAAAACGCTGAAGATGTAACTAGCTTATTGATCAAATTTGTGCAAGTACCTAGCATATGTGTACTGCAATGTTTCATACAACTGTTTCATTAATATGTTTCAGTTGTTCGGGAACATCGCGCCTTTTTCAACTTGCAATCATTGTGAAATATGCAAGTGCAAAATCGTTTTCCAAATTTTATACGCGAACAGTGAATTCCTTGAATGCCTTAGTGGTACTGCATCAGCATCTTCCGGAGCAGCGACTTGTTTCGGGTTACGTCGTTGTGCTGATGCGGGCAAATCCTTGAGACTTTCATGTGATTGACACTCAGAACATTTATAGTCGGATCGACATCCGCATCCTCAATCTAGCTTGGGTGAGACATAATGATGGTGGTAATGCTTTAGTATATCAGTGCCACACCTAGATGATTCAAGCAACTGTGATGTTTGACATTTAAAGTGCAGGAAGTGACATGTTTTGTTTATTGATGAGTTGATTCAAGATGCTCTATCAGCCAACTACAACTTCATTCAGAGTAACTGCCTTCAAAAAAACATCCAGACAGAATGTCTGCCTATCAGACGCACTTTTCAAGTGTTCAGGTGTCATATGACCTGTACTTGCTACCTATTACTGATCAGCTATGTTCATTTCTGCATCTGCATGATTTCTATCCTACTGCTAACAACAACAAGAAGTCTCTAGACGACCTGCTTCTAGTGTAAGTCATCATCTTACAGAATATTCAACAATGCACACATTCATTATTTAATATGAAGGTAGGCCGCTGCATTTAGAGATGACCCACCGAGTCTCGAGTCCATGTACTGTTTCTTGTTGACACTTACATCAAGTGTATAAGCTAAATGACTTTGCCTGTGACCACGCATAAGAGAAACGCCTTAGTTAATGATGTGTCTGTGTTTTAGCCGCCTTCAAAAAAAAGAGGTCACAGTAAGGTTTAACATTTAGGTAGTACGTTTTTTTGACGTACCTTGAGTTACGTGGTAGTGCTTTCTGATGGTTAAGAACATCCCTCTCATTGAAATTTTTACTGAAATGTAAACTGCTGGAAATACTGCATCTTTACTAGTTTCAAGCTCAAAAATGTTTAGAGATCATAACAGGCGCTAAAATGTGAAACACATTTATATTCAAGTAATCTATCTGGCAGAGCTCGATCAAAACTATGTAATGCACAGGAATTGTGTCAACTAGGAGTAGAAAATGAGGAAGTGAATTAAATACATTCAATGTACATGGTCATCTGATTATGGACATTGAGGCCACATATATACAGCATGTAGATAGGTACAAAAAGCATTATGTTCGATTAAGATTACTGCACAGTAGTATCCTAGTGGAATTTTTACATGGAAAAGCCCGCCTTGACATCATCTCATCAATTAATTGCTCACATGCTGCTGCAGCAGCCTGCCCACTTTGGGAGGAGGGCTTAGAGCAGGGGTTGAAGTTGAACATACCAGGCCACTCAAATTTGCGCTTGTATAAATGGAGGCCACTTGTCCAGCTCCAGAGAAAATGACTGAAGTAACCCCACAAGGCAATAGTAAGGCCCCCACGATCGTGCTAGCAGTGTTGGTGACAGCTATTGCCTTCAGATAATTGATAGCATCTTTTGATGTTGTGAACACTACATAGACATTGGCGCCTGAGGTAGCAGGTGAATTCAGAACACAGGTTGGACCCGAAACCAATGCCACACCTGGAATCAGATAGTACTTTGCAATAAAGCTGAAGGTGGTGCAGTCTTGAGCGGTTAGTGGGGATGCCTTTTGTGTAGCAACATTTATAGTGATTGTAGTACTGGGACTACCTGGGGGGGGCGGTGATAAAGTGGGGCTAATTATAGGGCTTGGAGATGGGGACTTGATTGAGGGAGGGGGGGATTTGAAGACAGGGGGTGGAGCTTTAACAGGAAGAGGTGGAGAAGGTGAGAGAGGAGGGGGTGGAGAAAGGAAAGGAGGTGAAGGAGAGACACGTGGCGGGGGTGGGGGAGACAAAACTCTCACGGGGGGAGAGGGATTCTTGTTAGGAGGAGGTGGACTCTTTGTTGGGGGGGAGGGTATACTGCCAGGTGGTGGAGGAGACCACGGTAAAGTGGGTGGCCAAGTCCAGGGTGGTGGTGGGCTGAGTACTGGCGGCGGTGGAGGGCTGGTTGGTGAGGGTGGAGGTGGAGGAGATACAAAAGAGAAGAATGGAGGAGGCACTGGTGGCTCTTGGCCACCAGCAGCAGTGGGGGTGAGAGGAGGGGGACTGGTTTGTAGCAAAGAGGGCGGAGCAGGTGGCAAGATAAAAGGAGGAAGCGGTGGGTACTGGATGATGAATGGAGGTGGTGGAGGAGGTGATTCAGGCAGGGGTGGCGGAGGAGGTGACGTTTGAAAATAAGGTGGAGGTGGAGGAGGAGGTGATGCAGAGAGGGGCGGAGGTGGAGGCCCTGGAGGACTCGCTACTGGCAATGGAGGGGGCCCTGGACAGCGCAGCTGCTGAACATTGGTGGGTCCAAAGGACTGAGAGGAGGCTGCACAAGAGAAGGTGATGACAGAACCACAGGGAATGTTGAAGTAATTGACAAACGTGCCTACAGAGTTGATGTTGAAGTTCCCAACCAGAAGCTGTGCCCTACTGACATTCACAAAGTTCACTGAGGCCTGGAGAGTGTTTGGTGTTGCATACCTGCAGCAAAAGCAAGAGTCCCTTCTGTGTAAGTAGCATGTCACTTTGAGGTCAAAGCACAGCAAGCAATTGATCAAAGAATATTCTACGTCAAGACAGTATGCAGAGCAAAGAGTATTCTTTATTAAGACAGTATGCAGAGCAAAGAGTATTGTTCGTCAAGACAGTATGCAGAGCAAAGGTGAAATATTTAATTTCATGAATGAATTAAGTTGTCATTAACAAAGATTTACAGCTCCTATGATGCAATACAGGACAGCGAGCACGATGATTCCTCAGCACACAATAAAATTGTGTTTGCTTACGAGCATATTGGTGGGGTGTACATGGCTGGAATGGGGTCATTGTAGGAAACTTGAAATGTGTAAGTAATGAGGAACAAGGAGCTGTTGCAGTCATTCCTGTGCATGAATAAACATTAGCTTGTTACTTGTAAGACTAGGTGACTATCTCCTGTGAGCACTTGTCTTCCAATTATGTCTTTCTAGTGCCAGATGCAAAGATGTGACCATTAAGCAGTATTTGTGACTTCAACAAATTCATGCAAATCTCTGAATCAGCGTCTCTCTTTGAATGAGTGCAGCTATCTCTGGAGATTTATAAAATTAATTTTATCAGCTGATTTGGCTCTGATAATGTTTCACACCTGTAATATCCAATATCGCTCTGGTAAATTATCTGCATCATGAACATTTGGAATGGAGGCGGCGGTGGACTGGGCGGAGGACTGGGTGGTGGTAAGGGGGAGGGTGGAGGAGCTTGTGGAAGTGTTGGAGGAGAAGGTGGGGGGCTGGGAGGAGGTAAGGGAGGCGGAGGAGAGGGGACTGGGGGATCTGGACCAGGAGGACCAGGTGGTGATGGCGGAGGTGGAGGCCGAGGAGGGCAATTAAACTGCGGCCAGTACTGTGCATTATTGTTGATGGGACCTGGGATAGTGATAGTGGGACCTGGCCCATAGATGGTCACAACAGTCTGACAGGGCAGCATGAGCTGCTGACTAAGGATCAAGTTTAGAGCGGAGTTGAAGGTGTTTGAGGGAGTGAGGGAGTTCACAAAATGTTGGGCCCAATATGGCAAGAAGAAGGGAAAGGAGACCTAGGCATCACAAGCGTTTGGCGCAGCAATGTTTTTTAAAAAGGAAAATTATGACTGTTATAATCTCAAAATTAATACTTATGAGCAATGAAGTACCATCCAGCTCTCATGCCAGAGTTCCACAACGACATATAAAATATGATGTTAGTAGTAGTAACTTTCTTACAGAGACAATGCCTCTCAAATGCTTGTATAAATAGTTACCTGCATGAATGAGCCACCTCCAGAGTCGTTGCGTGGCGCTACACACAATGCAGGGGACAGCCATTGCCCAACGTATGGGAATGCTAGATAGTTCCACTCAGCCTGTGTGACCAGGCACGTAGTGACTGGGTCTAGGTACTGACTAGTGTTGATGGTGATGAGGACAGGCATAGGGGGAGGGAAGGGAGGGGATGGAGGTGGGGATGGCATGGGAGATGGTGGGGATGGTGGAGGAGCTGGTGAAGGGGGTGGTTTAGGGCTTGGGGGACTTGGGCCTGGTGGTGGGGAAGGAGGAGGAGGGATACAAGGAGGCACTGTGAGGGGCACAGCCTGAATGCTTGTGGGGCTGATATACGATAACGTGCCGTTCAGGAAACTTCCTGTGGCCTGACAGGTGTTGGGCTGTCCATTCTGGTAGGCCTGGAGAGTTGCACTGACAGTGAGGAACAGGTTTGTGTTGGGTGCACTTAGATTCACACCCGGGCTGGAAGTATTACCATTAACCACACATCCGCTCAGCATAGGTGAGTTTATGCTGGGGTTGAAAGTTGCACTTCGTGTTGGGTCACAGACCTGAGGAGAGAATAAAGAGGCTTGGGCAATGAGGGCTGCAGGCAAAACATATTTCTGTAATCCAGTAATGAAAGACGCTAGAAATCATATCAACAATAAGTTAGAAGCCCTGTCAAAGAAACTCAAACGTCTCGTCACAGCTGACTGAGAAAAGCTGATATGGCTTCAGGACTCACATTGGCAAGGTCTATCTGCAAGGTGTAGCATGAGGACAACCCAGCTTGATACACCACATTAACATACCTGCCACAACATAGTCACAACTGATGTGAATTGAGCACATCATTTACATTCACATCCTGCTGCAAACAGTCATTCTAATGTGTTTCTAAACAATGTTTGTGTTGCATCTTCTCCTCATGGTAATGTAAAATGTTTAATTTGATGTGAAGGTCTTCAGTGTGGAAGGGGGGGGGGGGAATTCATAATGCTGCTGCGATTGTACAGCCATTAAATTTGAGCTCATTGACTTGCTTTAAACAGGAAGATCATTCAAATAGTGCCTTGATGGTACACAAATAGTGCCTTGATGGTACACAAATAGTGCCTTGATGGTACACAAATAGTGCCTTGATGGTACACAAATAGTGCCTTGATGATACACAAATAGTGCCTTGATGGTACACAAATAGTGCCTTGATGGTACACAAATAGTGCCTTGATGGTACACAAATAGTGCCTTGATGGTACACAAATAGTGCCTTGATGGTACACAAATAGTGCCTTGATGGTACACAAATGCAATGTAAGATAACAGTAAGGGAAGATTCTTACTGTGCAGGTAACCCTGGTGAGCTCCACAGTCCAACAGACACTGTTTGCGTTGTGGGTGTTGTGCTGTTCAGGTGAGAATTTCAGGACTTGAGCTTAGACAGCTTAATATAGCACAAACAATTAAGAGGCTGGGAGAGATATGACTTAGTTATGGCTTTAGGATCTCAATGCCTGGCTATATTCAAGACATTCACCACTGCTTCATTACAGCCCTTATTCTGTTACTGCTGAGCCCCAAACAAGAACGTGAGCATCATGGAAAACCTCAAGGACATCCTACTAGGTGAAAAGACAAGCTCAGCTTACCTGAGTAAATTATTGCAGTTAAAGGTCATAGTCAGATATAACATGTTCTGATAGGTCACGAAGACATACGCTTGTCCCAGGACCTTAACAGGAGAGAATTAAGGGGTTATTGGCAAGAACTTATTAGCACAAGAACGATGGTGTCTAATTGACATGTCTGCATATGAAAGTAGCAACAATGGTACCAGTGACGTTTGAGCCTCTGTTGAAAACAAAAAGGTACTTGCAACGGTGTCATGAGTGGGAAACTTTTTATGACAGTTTTTTCTGCCACAGAAATTTCAGTACAATTTGAAGACAGAAGTCAAGATCTCAGACCCCCACTGCGTTCAGACATGATGTCTCACCGACCTGCTGACATCAAGGCTGCATCAAGACATCAACAGTTCCACAAGGCTGAACTTACAATGTTAGATCCTCCAACTTGATAGATGGGTAAATTCAAAACACCGTTTGACCAGCCAGCTTGAGACGAAGGACAAATAGATGAGGAAGGGACCTGATGAGATTTGGGGGAAGGGGTGCAAGAGTGGTGCTGTGCCCTGCTTTTACTAATGCTTGCTAATATGATGGACAGGATATCTTGCGGAGCTTAATCAGCTATTCATGACTTTTTGAATGGGATGTATCAATGGGATTACTGACCTTATAAGAGGATGGAGGTGAGTTCACTGTATATGGCAAGGTGCAGTAGCTTGGGTTGGTCCAGAACTGGTCCAGCGTTGAGATGTTGGTCTGTATAAAATAACAAGATGTAGTAATTATTACCTGCACGTTTGGAGATGCCTCCAGAGAGTTAATGATTTCAGTTATCAGAAGTCATGCTTTCATATCTTCCAAGTATGCATGAGGTCAGGCATGCAGCATAATGAAATCATGGTGAAAATGAACCAAAAGCACGAAATTACCATCTCCCCTACCGAGCATGGAGACCCATTCACACACAACGGACATGCCCCGCTGCTGTATGAGTCACAGTACCATTGTTGAGTCGCACCATCTACTAATGTAAGTGGCAAAATGGATATCAAGCAAGCCCAGGTAAAAATGCTAGTAGTCCAGAGCAAATAAGTCCCTGTCATGAATGATCGTTTCAGCCCTTTAATTGCTTGAGAGCAACGAAGCGCAACTCCCATGCCGGAGATCTTATCGTCGTGATAAATCTGCTGTGTTCTGGCCATCCCCATATAATTGCCTTGCTTGCAATACAGGTTCGAATTAAAATCACTATGTTCTCGATCCCCGAACATGCTCTTGCACCACAGCACTGCTCTCTATCTTTCGTTTTTCCTTTTTTCCGGCCCTGATTTCAGGGAATCTTACACAGTACTGTATAGTAACATGAAGCGATGTGGACAGATTTTTATAAGAGATAACACGTACTAAAGATTTTATTGACTTCAGAGTTTTGTCTTTATAGACTGTTAATGCAAATCTTGCCATCACACAACTTGACCGCCCACCTCACCCAATGAAACCGACACTTTTGACTTCGCATATCGACCTTACTTCGTTTCAAGAGGAAGTATCGCTAATTTGATAATATGTACTGTCACATCTTTAGTTGAAATACTCTAAAATGTTGTGATCGTCGCAATGAGAAGAAGAAGCTGTCAGGATCTCCTGCGGCACAGCAGCGATAGGCACCAAGATCTGTCGCTTCTATGGAACTAGGTTACTTATAGAGAATTTCCTGTCTTCAAAATCTTGTGCGGTAGATCCCTCCCCATAATAAGAGGCTAGGACCGGGGCGGAGCTCCTGCTTGTGCTGAAATTGACACAGGCACCATCACCTGATGGTCTTCACCTTTCATCAGTGTCTAATACATGCACGGCCAATGGAGCACTCATTTCTTTGAGAGACGAGTCCGAAGGGTCTGTGTCATTGCCTGATGAAGAGACTGTCTTGTCTAAAGCCCCAGGGCTGCTGCCAGGATGTTGCCGTCCCTCACACAGGCTCACACAGATTTTCAGAGTCCTAGATTCATTCTCATTCTCCACATGAACCGTAGAAACTTGCTCACTGACCTCTGCATGCCTCCTGTGGAAAGAGGACCGGCGCAGCCTGGGCCATGATGTCTTCTTTGATCCACGTAATGAGGTGGAGGGCTCCTCCAGCAGCTGATGCTCAGCATTCAAACAAATGTAAGAAACTGAGTAGCCACTGTTAAGGGGTGGGACATCAGGCACCCCTGTAGGTATCTTCACGTCAGGAGACAGGGCCTCATTGGTGCTGGTGGAGGGCAAACAATGAATAGAAGGGCACAGCATTTCAAGCTTGGCAGCCCTGTCAGGGTTAGTAGCAGCTGTAGGCACACAGGCAGGACCTTCCCCTAAATAAGCCTCATCCTCAACAGGTATCAGATCAGCTGCTGATACTGCTGTTAAAGTATATCCTTTGGTACCTTCCTGAGACTCAGCCAAAATACACTGAAGCTCAGAGGAGCTGTCAGTTGGTGAGCACTCTGCAAACCCTGCTTCCTGAGGATGTTCATTGTTGTGCTCTGCTCCTTGAGAATGGTCGTAATTGCTTGCTGGCCTCTCCCCTTCAGCCGTTGCAGGTGGCATTTCATGCTGTGTCCTCCACCATGCTTTTAACTCCAAAATCAAGTCCTTAAATATCAGAAAGCAGCGGAACATCTCAAACCACAGCAGGGCCAAGAAGGTAAGGGCAAATGCAGTGAGCATTAGGTAGTTCATGGCCTCAGAGCTCCCAGAATCCTGCAGTACAAGTAAGAGGTTTCAGCAGGATTGTCGAAGCCTTAGTTCTGGAATTAATTCGTACAAAAATGCAGCGACAATGTTCTCAAACAATGCCATTTACTGCAAGTGTCACCTTAGAGATAATGGCGATGGCAGCAACAATCAGTACCATCTCAAGAATGTGAACCAGTAGCTCCACACCCATAATCTTCAATGAGACGTATGGAAAGATGATGCCGAGGTACATTAGCATGAACGCCTGAAATAGCAAGCCATACAAAGGCCAATTTAAATCCTGAAATCAAACTGTGAATTGTGTGTCACAAGCATAAACTGTGAATTGTGTGTCACAAGCATAAACTGTGAATTGTGTGTCACAAGCATAAACTGTGAATTGTGTGTCACAAGCATAAACTTCCATATTCAATAGATCAGAAGGAAATAGGTTCAACACAAAAGTCAGACTTTATCTAACCACAACAGGTACCTCAAAATCCTACCCTGCACCTCAAAGCATCACAGGTTTGCTAGAAAAATGCTCACACAGTCCACAATCTTACGTGCAAGCTCAAGACTCCAACCAGCTGGCTCCAGCTCTCTTGCTGTAGCCCATAGTATCCAAACACAGCTGCACAGCAGGCTTTATGACAGAAATTAAGAGCTGGGGCTGCTAATTTCCACTTGCGGACCAAGATTGATCCGCAGCAAAGAGGAGAAGCCCCAGGTGGTGGCAGAGTGTTTGAAGACACAAGCCTGTTGTTAGTGTCTTCCTGTGGAGGATTACAAATATTGTTAGCCTTCCTGCACAACCATTGGCAGAAGACATGCATCACAGTATATGATACAGAAAGATGAGACTTTAGTCCTTGAATGAAGCTTTAGAGTCTGTAGCAGAACTGTTTGTAGCAGAACTATTTGTGGACACAAGCTGTTTCAAGCTCAGATAAATGCATTAAGGTTAGCAGGATTATGATGCATCAGGAAGGATCCACTCACCTCAAGTACATCAGCAAACACAAAACGAAAACGGGCTAGGACCTTCTGAGATGGCAGCAAGAGAGAAAGAGCAGGCCACCTAGCATATGTTTCAGTGCTGGTAAAGCCCTCGTCTCTGACTGGAGTCTGAGCCACCACACCTACAGGTTTTACTCCTGACGATGAGCTGTGCACTCTGATTTGAGGTGCTGTCTGCAGGCTCCTGCTACCTTCTCTTGATGTATCTCCCTTGGCATTGTTCTCATCGATGTGGTTGTCATTCATGTCTCTGCTGTATGTATTGCTGATGTGCTCCTTGTACTGAAGCTGAGATGGGCTCAGCACGACGTCTCCTTCCATGTCTCTGCTGCTGTCCGTACCTGCAGCTTGGCTTTTATACTGGTACAGAGATGAAGGGCTAGGAGGGATAAGCAGCACTGTTCGAGAGGGCATGTTGGAGGAGATACTTGTTTCTTTATCAATCCTAATGTTCCGAGTCTCAGACTCTTCAGCTTCTGGCTCAATGAGACATGATGCAAGGTTTTCATGTAGAAAGGTGCTGGCTGGCTGTGCCAATCCAATACCACTGCTGTGATGCCAGAGTTCCCCTCTCATGCGGTGCTCCTCCTCCTTGTCACCATTCTCCCTATTTCCTTGGAACGTAATGCCTGCACATAGTAGGTCAAATTTTCCACTGGAAATTGGGCTCTCATTCCTCACTTCCAGTGTACTGTGGGGATTTCTGCTGCTGCCAGGCCTTAAGTTCTGAGGTTCAAAGAGGATTTCCTGTTCTAAATCCTCTCTGGCCTCTCCAATAGGCTGTGCCCTGCCAATAGGTATCTTTTCCCACCAAGACCTGTAAGTTCAAAACCTTCTAGGTCATTAGGTGCACCATACATATTACCATATGGTTTAGAATGGGAGATGCAAGAGAGGGATGTGCAACGTCATGAGCCATAAAGCAAGTTGGCATGCAGAAGCATGGCTATTCATTATACTTTGGGGACGCCGATGGTGACCTGCAGAGAAGCTGGGACACATAAATTGCATGTGAACCTTTAAAAGACTTGCCTGCGGGCAGATCCAACCAAGGGCTCTGAGCCTGCAGGTGAGATGCAGGATGTCAGTGGCATACCCAAAGAAACCTTAAGCATTGCAACAGGTCCACGTGGGCTGCCGCTTGACAGTTCTGGCTTTGATGAAGGAGGAGGCAAGAGGACCTTAGGTGAGCCTCCCCTGTCTTGGTTTTCAGCCACTGGACCGACCCTCGAGGGAGGAACCATGATGGCATGCGTTGCTGAAGAAGCATGCGCTCTTTCAGGCTTGGCTGCAAGCTGTCCCATAGCATGGTTTTGCCTGTTACCCCCCGTCAGAGTCTGCCAGACTGAATTGAGCCCCTCAGAGGTTCTCCTTGCAATGGAGGTCATGTGCAACTGGGCCTGGAGTATGCATATATTTCAATGTGATTAGCACACAGGGATGTGAACAGCTCATGTAAATATGAGGGTATCAGCAATACGGAATTGTGTAGAGCTAAATTGATTAAAAAAATAACCAATAAGTAACAATTAATTTACATGAAAATTCCTGATTTGTTTCTATCAACACCAATGCTATATACGCAATTTTGCAAACTGTGTTTTCTCTTCGTTCTTGTTGACACTGTGTCAAGAAAATAGAATGCATGAATCCTCTCCTTGTGAACCTCACCTGCATGCCAATCGAAAGTTTGGCAGGCCCATAAAACTGCTGCCAATGGGGTCCCTCACCCTCTGGGTTGTACTGCTCCTCCGATTCAGACTCTGAAAGCTCAAATGTCGTAGAGGACTGAGCTAGGTGATGTGGCGAAAATGCTATCATCAGAGGATGAGGCCGCCCCCTGGCAGCAGTTGCTGCAGCAGAGCCTCCCTCAGCAGGCCTGGTTGATGGCATTGCTGCTCCTCCTGACTCAGGGCTGTTGTCAGGTCTGCTCAAGGCCACCTTTGAATCCCAATCTTTCCCCTCTGCCCTTTCCTTGGTAAATGCATCAGCCAGCGTCCTGTTGACAAAAGCTAAGGAGTAGCGGTCTGGTTGGTTGGGGAACAGCCCTGCCTCGGGGTGGGGGGCACCAGCAGCTGCATCTCTGCCAGCACGGCGTTGCTTAGGCTCGGCAGTTGCAGCACGAATATCCTCTTGCTCCCTCATGCATCCTGGGGAGTAGGCACCTGATGTCATGACAGCCCCTTCATATGTTGCAATGTCAGGTAGACTGCCCTTCCTCTGTTTGGTAACTGGAAGAAGAATAGCCGAGGTAGATACAGCAGCAGTAAGGCAAGGATTTGGATGTTGCCTTTGTGACAGATTTGTGCCTGTTGTACTTGAGTCCCAGGTCCATCCTATGGGCTGTTGTTCAGAAGGATTAAAGGCCGGAAGCGAGTGACTTATCAGCCCCTGCTGTTGGTTTAGATCCAATGTATCCGGCACTGATGATGACATGCTTTGATCCTCAGTGTCTTTTTTTACCGCATTCTCCACAGCTGATGAGAGAGGCTGATCACCTTTGGGCACGACAGAATCAGAGCAGCCAGGAATCAAATTGAAAACATGAAAACTCCGATCTCTTACAAGTGCAGTCTGAAAAAGTACACCAAACGCTGTAAGTAGTGCCAACCATCCAAAGAGGTCAGTTACAGATGTCAATATTCTATTAATGTGAGCAGCGTGAAGGCAGGAATTCAGAACATCTTGCCTGGTCTGGCAGGCTCTTTTGTCAGATAGGTAGATGCTCGGTCAGAGACTCTCCATGGCAAGACCTCTGTGGCCTCCTGAGGAGCTAGTGCCTCTCTAGTGCCCCCCCCCTGGACTATGTTGTGCATAGTACTAAGGGAGAAGCAGACACTGCCTGGTCTGTCGTAGGACGCTCTGCTCTTAATGATGCCAAGTCCTTGGCGCTGAGATTTCATTTGGACAGCTAGGGGCAGGGACATCAATACACTGCTAGAGCCTCCCTCCTGAGTATAGGTAGTAATAAAACTTTTAAAAATTCAACAGAGTGGAAATCTTACAGCAGCAGCTCCTTTAGCCGTACAAAATATGCTATCAATTGCATGTCATAAAATGGTATAAGTTCTATAGATCTGTGAGGTTTCAGAGCTTACAGAAGAGTGATCCGACAGTGTCTCCTGAATTTGAAAGCATGTAGCTGATCCAGGGTCAGCAGTACTGCTGGAGATAAGGAATCCCAGCGTGATCCACCACAGAAGCAACGCATAGGGTAGGGTTAAAACAGCAAGCAGGAGCCATGCGAGGGCCTGACCCCCACCAACTCCAAAACCAGCAGCAGAGGTAGAGTTACCAAGCACAAAACACGCATAGAATGTGATTGTAACAATCATGAGGCCTAGGAAGCTGAACTCAAAGTCAGGCAGCCTAAGAGCTGCAGGAAACTGTTTCGGGCTTGCCAGTCGCCTGCAGTATGGAGGGATAGACAAATTAACATCCTCACGACTACCAGTCCTATAACCTCATGACAATGATAATGGCATCCCATCCATTACAGAAGGCGCTGATTTTAGGCCTTCAAAAATCTAGGTAATCAGCAGAGAGTCTGAAGCACATAGCAGACAGCCAAGTGATGTACAACGATACATCTGAAGCACATTACAGACAGCCAAGTGATGTACAACGATACATACGCAAAATCTTCTTTATCACACATTCCATTCTGCTGCTATTCAATAATGGATGAAGGTCTTACAACGTACCTTATCAAAAAAATGCTAGGCTGCTTAAGCTTACTTTTCACGAAAGCACTACTCACTTGTACATGAAATTGGCAAGAATGTGAGCAAGAAGCACGGCCATCACTATGAGGGTTGTCATGATCAGGGTAAAGATCAGGTTTATAGGCATTGAGGAGTCTGCAGATGAGATAGGATTGCTAAATACTGGAGGAGGAGGAGGCATGGCAGAGTCTGTAGCCTGCATGTATCGTCGTGAAGAGTGGAAGTTTATTGGAGGTGGGGGAAGAGACAATGGAGCAGATGCTCTGGAGCCTCCCAAAGCTGACTCCAGCATGTTAAGGCTGCCCCCCACAACCAGCAATGTCCTGCACATAATGCCCACATGTTAAACTCCGCCTGGCATGTGCTAAGATATGTGCTGAAAGCAATTCATCATGAATGAGGTGCACAGATTAAGCTCATTTCAGGACCATGAATCATTCAAATATTTGTACTGAAGTGTCCAGGTTGCCTGGAATCAAGAAAGCAGGTGATGCACAGAAAGCTCGTCATTACATGTCAGCTAAAAGAGTCCCTCAGGTGATACCATAGAATGAGTCAATACTGTGTGTTGTATAAGCTGTAGAGGTGACGTCTAGTGTTGGATCAAGGTCCCTGTGCCTAATCTTCCACTTAAGTGCTGCACTGTACATCGCACTTAAAGTAGGACTACATATCATATATCTTACTTCATTTGACAAAACAGGACCCTGCGTGCTTGACACAATGATAGTCTTGACACAATGATAATCTTGATAATCTTGAAAGCTGACTACTCGTACCATCTGAATGCCCTTGCAACAGCACGGTAGGTGTTGCTAACTCCCAGTGAGGCTATGTTAGCTGTCATTGCAAGGATCTAATCAAGAAGCAGGAGCATGCACGTATCTGATCTATGGAGGTATAAGAGGGATGAAGAAACATGTTGTAGCCATGCTTTATGTCAAATGTAGTATCTTCTTACGGCAAATTTGTACTGTCAAGGTGACACTTCAGTACTTACTTTCAGAAGGTCAAACATGAATTGAAAGGAAGCTATTGCAAACAATTGCGAGGATAGCAAGGAGTCCATAAATCCTGACAACTTTGTGATGGCTCTTGCCTGTATGTGATATGCGCTCTGTAAAAGACCAACTTTCAATGATCCTCTCTGCAAAGATGGCATTTTAAGTTCAAACATGAAGGAACTTGGTGAATAGCATTCAAAGTTCAAGAAGTATGTTGAAAAGTGACAGCCTTCACCAGTTGTTTATACACAGCAGACATGACCAGTGTTCATACATAAAAATCTTGAACGAGGTGTAGTTGCAGCATTGATGTTTTACATTCTATACGATATGTTGAACTTGAACATGGCAATGATCAAGGAGGCAACTAGGTCCTACATCATCTTAATCATATTACAACATTTCAACGTAAACAGTCATCCACGGGACATAACGCTGATTTTAAAGTCTAGATGTACATCCAAGAACGGCACACCTGTGTGAACATACTAGCTGCAAGAGTGCCTGCAACAGACGCTCCAAAGACTGAGGCAATGGCTGCGGACTGTATGGCATCATTGAAACGCAATGTGCATGGTTCAGGATAAATCAGTTATTGTCTGTGGTACAATTTTCAAGCCTAACACCCTTGATCATCTGGAAGATAAGAAAGACCAATTAGGGGCTCTGAGCACTCAGGATTGACGATCGCTTAATCGCCAGGAGAGAAAATGCGAGCAACATCTTACCCCTGCAAGGGCAACTGTTGCAGACACATTGTATATAGAGCTGGATGAAGCATTATCATCAACAGGGATAGAGAGAGTGAGGAACAGGTCGTTACTACCAGGTCTGCCTTGTTCATCGTGATAGGAAGATGAAGGCAGATAGAAGCTGATCAATTGCCCGGGCTTGCCTGGTTCATGAGATGACAAGGATGACCTTACGCAGGATGGTCATATTAGCGCTAACAACCACATGACACATGCATGTCGGCTCATATTTGAGGCTTTTCAACCATGAGGCTGCAAACATACTGTAAATTATGGTTCACAAAACACCAAACCCTAAAACCCTCTTCACATCCACACAAAAAACGTGTTCATGATGAATTCACTCCTGTCCATGTGCTCACTCTCATTTATCAACAGAAGTAGGTAGAATATCACCTGAAGTTAGTATTTGTATGGTCATATTGCTGTTTCCTCTGGAAGATTCGACCAAGGTCTGATTCTCCATGCTGAAAGAAGACTGAATGATACAATACAAATCAAGCAGAGGATCAGAATAAAGCCAGATATGACACATGTGTTGTGGGTCTGGATATAAGTCTCTGTCAGGGGTAACTGCTTTCTTACTCATGAACTCACCGAGGACAGGTCAGAAATAGGCTTTGAGAAGTTGGCTTGTAAAATGACTTGTCGGATTGGCAGTTTGGATGCAAGCTGGGCTTCTGTGGGTGAGGCAGAATCAGAAGCAGCAGGCAGGAGCCAAACCAGTCCTTGTACTTCTGGTAGCAAGGTTCCGTACACTCTGACCTGGGTGGTCGCTAGCAACATGTTATGTGCAGTAAGTGATGGGCTCTTCTCAAATACCTCAAAGAATGATGCAGGATGTGCAGGAGTCTCAGTAACAGAGGCAGAAACCAGATCTGTTCTCTTATCATGAGGGTAAGTCTGAGCCTGGTTTGAAAGAGCCTTCCTTGTCCTAAAATCTAGTATATGCTCTTTCCTTTCTGCTGCTCGAAAAGAAGAATCTCCAACTGTCACAACGTGGGCCCTTTCCAGCTCTGATGAAAGGAGCAATTTCTGTTGCTTAACCTGACGGCTGCTGCTTCCTGAAACCAATGAGCGGTGTGCAGTAAGGTTTGCGCTCCTTAGGTCCGCGTCAGAAACATTTGAAAACACTACTAGTAATTCTATTGTGACATGGCCATCACCTAGCCCTGTCATCACTTCCCATTCTAGGATTAAGGGCATGATTGGCTGTTGCGAGCCAAGGCTCATGTTGGATGGATCTTGGAAAGTGTTTTTGCTGCTGCTGGGGATGTAGCGCAGGGAGGGTACAAGCTGGCTTAATAGTATAGGGTTGCTGAAAGGCCCACTACCAGCAGTTAGGGATTCAGAGCTTCTCAGGGAGGTGGTGTTGGATGTTGGAGCCATCATTTGTCCTGATGCTCCTACCGTCTCTTGCCCAGAAGCAATTGTAACTGGAGAGTTGCTGATAGTGTCACCTGAAACTTCTGTCAAGCTGTTATTGGGCGGAGAAATGGTTTGAGACAAGGGATTGCTGAGGGTAACGCTTGTACCAACTAAAGCAGGACCAGGAGGGACATTAAAGCCCAAAGTTTTGGAGGATAAATTCTTGACTTGGGTTGGCCATGTAATAGAGATCAAACAGTTGCATTGCTCACACCAATCCAAGGCACCTTGATTAGAAATCAGGACCTGAATCTTGAATGAGATGTTGGAAGTCATAACAGGTGCTACGATGGAGAAGGTTCCATATCCTGGCTGTGAGCACACAGATGTGTTGGATACAATAGGCTGTGGGGTGCTGTTGGGATAAGGGGGTGAGGTGGAGTCTTGAGGAGAACCATGACTCAGTGATGTGGCGGCTGGAGAAGGCGGAGGTGCCTCAAACAGAGGAGGTGAGACAGCACCTGCTGGTGGATATGTTTGCATCATGGCAGGGGAGAGATGTAAGAATTGTTTAGGATTTGGAGGGAAAGTAGAAGAAGATGGCAGAGGTTTTGAAGGAGGGAGAGAGAAAGGAGGATTTGGAGTGGGCAGTGGAGGAGGAGATGTTGAGGGGGGGCCAGGAGGATTTGGCGCTGAGGGAGCAATAATTGGAAGAGGCGAGCTGGGAGTTTTAGGAGGTGGTAATGGGGTTATTGGAGGAGGTGGCAATGGAGGGTAAGAAAGCGATGGAGACGAAGTAGTGGGCTGGACGGGTGGTGACGGTGAGGGAGGAAATGGTAGGGGTGGTGACGGTGAGGGAGGAAATGGTAGGGGTGGTGACAGTGGTTTATGTGTCCGAAGAAACTTCTTAGGGGGCGGCGGAGAGGGTAGTGGCAGAGGAGACCCGGCCCACATTGGAGGCATGTATGGAGCAGGCGGTAAAGGAGGTATACTCGGAGGATTAGGGGGGACATAAAAGCGGGGATTAAAAGGCGCGAGTGGAGGGGCAGATGGGGGAGGAGAAGGATATTCTGAGATGAGTGTAGCTGCTAAGCCTGTATAGGGAGGGGCTGGTGGAGGGCTGGGTGAGGAGGGGGGAGATGGCATTGGATTAGGAGGGGAAGGTGGGAAAATGTTAGTAATTGGACAGACATTTGCGAAATCCACACCCAGCAGAGATGTATTACTGCATAAGAGAAGAACATGATAATCCAGATTTTAATACATTGTTTGAACAATGCAGTGCTATGGCACAGCTCATTATTCTCATCAGGGCATCAAATATTGCATATGTTATTCAATTCTTTATTCTTTATCAACATGCTTCAACAATTTTGTGAGTGCAAACAATCTCTTAAATCATGCAGTCAGACAGGAGAACAACAATGCTTGATACCTGTACTGTTGCATTGTTGCATTTGCTAAGCGAACTGCAGTGCTTCTCCGTGTATCTGCATCAATGACACCATACTGTCCGGCTCCATAGCAGCACTTACCATCTGATAGTACTTCCACTGGTCCCGCTGAGTAGAAGTGCAAGAGAAAATAGTATCAGGCGGGACAATATCAGCCATGCCAGTGTTATGACCATTATTCCTCACACCAATGTACTGATTACATCTTCCTACACATATGCTCTGATGAGGTGGGACCATTCAATGAAGAGAAAAGTTTAAGACCAATCAGTAAGCATCATAAGTTAAAGCTTCCTGAGAAATAACAACATGCTGCATCGTGACATTGAGCAGGTGTTCAGGAGCCTGTAACAGGATTATGACCTGATTGTATGGATCTCAAATTTTCAACAGTTGAAGCAAAATCGAAAAGGATAAAAACATTCAATGCCAACCGTGAAATGCAGCAGATGGGTTTGCCCACTCAACGATACATGGAACATCTTACAATTCCCATTATCATCTGTCCACTGCCAGATACTCTGAATCCGGTCCTCCTTGAACATATTATAAAGATTATCTATGGCTTGCTGGTCCACTAAGCCACCAAAATAACCTTTCAGGAACACCGTTGCATTGACAAGGTCAAACATGAACTTCCGATGCCAGTCTTTGCAGAAGTTGGGATGTCCCCGCACATCCCTGGAGATATTGTTATGGCACAATATTCATGAATTCTTCTGGTAGTACTTGAAGGAATAGGCCCTTACACACTATCAACGTGTTTAGTTGGGGCTTCAAACATATGAGAGGACTACTTGATTGCAAATGGATGAGAATTGTGATACAGTCCTTGATAATTTCAAGACCAGTCATAAGTCATGATAAGCATTATCAAAGCAGAAAGCACTTGTTCTACAGAGCAATGCCTTTGGCCTATCTGTTGCTTATTGCACAAGCAAAAAGACTCACACAACTTTTAACTTCTTCATTGTAGGCATATATGGATTCCAGAAAACATCAACACTCAGCATATTCTGATACAGCCAGAGTAGCCTGCAGATACAGGCAGTAAAAGGTGATGAAAGGATGCATATTTGACAGGTACGAGATTACTGAGGGCTTGCAATTTCAACTTCACTCTGTACAACAAAAAATAATGCTGGGTTTCAATTTTTGGAGATCATGGAAACTATAGCCCAGTTGTGCGCAAAAGTGACCTATTTTGTTTTGTACATCAACTCTACCATTGTTGTGACTCATTGATGCAATCTCCTACTCCTTAACAATGCTCATGATACTAAAGCATTCACTGCACAAGCGTTTCACAGAACCTTGAGTTTTGAACACTCTCAAGAATTCCAGCAAGGGAGACTGCTCATGATAAGTCAAAAGAGCATTTTGCAGCAGGTGCAGCATACGATGGCAGTTGGCAAGAGCACATACCATGCATGAAGGGAAGCTTCTATAAATAACCCTGCCAGAGGCAATGCAACATCTGATCATGAATGCAATCCTACAGATTACTGTAGCAGTGACTCCTAGCTAAGCTTGGTATCAGAGGCATGGTATTGCTGGTAGTCATAGCGTCACATCTACTCACAGCTCAGGGCAGTTTGTACAATTCGGGTTCTCAAAGAAAGCAAGTCCTGCTAAGTCATTTTTCAAATAGGTGTCTGAAATGCCAATCCACTGTGCTGGTATTCCACCTGTGAGCATTCCCTGTCCCGTGGCGTCTGAAAGGTTCCTGATCACCATTATGCACAGACAGAATTATTCAGTCAGCTGTCCAAGAACAGTGGTTTTCTGCAGTTGTGTGGTAATTTTTATTGGGTGCGGTAGTCAGCACATTCAAGAAAAGTCCTGATTCACGTGAAGAAGTTAAGTGTGATTAGTTGCTTAACTGACGCATGTGTGATACTACACTCAGTAAAGTTCACTCACAGGTACTCCAGGTTTTCAAAGTTAGACCATTGCCATGGCAAGGGTCCTTGAATAACTGCTGGCAAGTCCATAGGGGTCCCGTATGGCTTGTTACTTCTGGTGATCCTGTGGTACAAACATCATCATCATCATTATGAGGTCATGTCGTCATAATGTACCGCCTTCCAGGCCTAAAGAGCATTTGTGAAGGAAGCAAAGGCACAATACACAACAGTTCCCAATGCCACAAAGCAGTAATATAATAGTTACTGCTGTTTAATGTGGATCTACTTGACACATCGTAAATAAATCAAAATGAATCAACCATAAAAACTTTTGAATTGAATCCGATTGATCTTACGAAATGCGCCTAATCGTGTCCGGTAGGAATTGGCGCTTTGGCATATATTGTGGGGTTTTGTCGAGGATAGGGTCTAAACTTTGAGGAAAGTTATATCCAGCATTAGCTGCTATGGCATAATCAGCACTCATGGCTGCCAAGCCTGGGTGTGATGTTGAAGGTGCAGTGGTAGCAAATGAGCTCCATCTTGAAGCATGATGTTCCATTAGTGGGTAAAAGGAACAATACCTAAAAACAACCAGCCAAGGGATACGAGATGTAAGTCCTGAGCACATCGACAGAAACAACCAGGCCATGTTGGGATGTAGCACTGCATAGCACTACATATTGCATACTATTATTGCTCTTTGCATAATATAGCCAGGCTCTCGTTTGCAGACCAAGTTATGATAACTACTTGCAGCTAGTGGTTAGATGATGAGTAAAGGCTGACTAAGCATCAAAGCTTCTGCAGTACAATTGATGTTTCAGGTGCAAAATCAACTCATCTATTGACTGCTGCACAGAAACATTATGTAAACGAAGTAAGGTTGCAGTAGCGTCTACTCAATAGTAGTATGTAAGGTTGCAGTAGCGTCTACTCAGTAGTAGACTAGGGCCACCCCCTGAATAAGACCTACTCATTTCTCCTAATCTTGATGAGGGCTCATCATAATGAATAAGAAACTTACTGGTTCAGATACTCTCGTACTGCAATGTCCCCATTTAAGGATCCTTTGGCGATGGCCCACTTGAGATTTTCTTGAGTGTAGGTCCAAAAGTATGGCTGGTACTGTTCAAAGCTGTAGTAGGACCAATAGGAGCCCCATATGCTTTTACAGCTGGAACTTGAGCTTCTATTGTAGCCCGTGAGTGTACAATTGGGCACATCTGCAATAGCTTCTGCAAGCTAGAGGGTAACAAAGAAAGGAGCGGACGATGAGAGAAGGACAAATAGCCAAACTGGATTGGAGGAGATGTGACCCTTTTATCCCATGTAGAAAACATATGCATGTAAGCGGAATTGAGCGCTGCAAACAGCAAATTACAGTAATTCACCAAGATGTGAAGGGTAGCATAGGACAGGACAGGGAAGGCTGAGGTAGGGCAGAACATTGAGAAACACAGGATGGTAACAGAACAACAAGGCAGAAAAACTGCCATTTTGTCCACTGTCTGTTTAAGACCAGTAATAACTCATTCAGAATGTCGAGAGGTCAAAGTGCAGATCTGAGGTACTACAAGGACCTTGATCTGCACCAATAATTGTGAAATAAAGATCTGGTATGTGTAGTATGTGCTATATGTATGAAAAATAGTGGCTTAGGCCTCAAATTCAGCCACTTAATTTTTATGATGTCCTTAACCTAAAAGCTTTCACAAAGTCTCAATTTACTACTGTCAACAATAACAAAAGGAATATTTCAAAATATCATGACTTTAATGACTTCAATCTTTTACAGACTGAACTTCTCGAAGTTTCTGCAGAGACAATAATCTAGTAGATATACATTAAGGAGACACTTGATCACATTCATTTCAGTATAGGTAGGATTATTCAGATGAGCTATGCAGTTGAGAAGGCTTATGATTTGCCTTCAATGCTTAGGAACATACTCATTGTATAAACAAGATAATATACCTCTACTGCTGCCCTTTGACTTACTCTGGAATAGGATGGTTTGTTATACTCCACGTCAAACACAGGCTGCCAGACAATGTCCTCTGTTATCCTGAGAACCAACGAAAAAGTGCAGGTAAAGTTATATCCATAGCTGCCCTCACTTAATTACGACAACTGTATAATGACAGGATGTTGTCATCCTGTGTTGTTACATGGCAGGCAAAGCACAACAAGCCTACATTGGACCAGAAGTGTAAGAAAAGTTGCAACTTGGAGGGGCAGTAATAACATTACTCGACCAGTCTTTTGACTGCAAGATCTTAGCTCTACTCCCTTATTTAGTTTGTCAGCATCGACAGCAGGCCAGCTGGTCATTCTTTAAAGAGCACGCTGACACTAATCCTTCTGAGGATTTACAATCCTTCTACGACAAAACTACCTAGTCTGATGCTTGGAATGCACTATTTCAGCGTGGCACAAGGACTACTGACATGAAGAATTAGTTAAATGAGAGAAGGGCTGTTTACATAATTGCTTACAGCTCTTCTAGTGGGAGGCAGAGAAGCTCTGGTACCATAGAAAATCTCCAGGCCCTGTTGTATGGCCCTGGTTCTGTTGCAAAGTTGGTAACATTTTCATACCCAGTTGACCAATGGTCTGTTGTAGACCATGTGGTGGAAGGTGAGGAAGGAGGGGGTGCAGTAGCATTACCACCAGCTGGAATGTAAATGTCATCATAGAAGTGCAGGCTCCTACAGGTGCATTACATGGAGATGAGGGAGGATAGAGTGATTCAGTTGCAACAGGGTAGAAGTGTTCTGATATTTTATAGTGGACAAATGTTAGTATTGCATCTCAGCTACATGCTAGGAGGCAGATAATCCTCCTTCATCTTACAGGGAAGTGATGACATTGTTGGTCGTGTTATCGGCCTGATAAACAACACCGTGTTTATCCAAGATCCAATTGTCAAAGTAGGTGTGATTGGCGTAGTAACGAGCAACGGACTTACTGCAAAGACACAGTAGGCATAGTCAAGAAGACAAGAGTGTCCTAAAGAAATGTCAGGAGTTAGAGCCCTTGTAAATGCAGCGAGCATAATTTCATTGAAGTCAATATCCTGATGTAGAGGACTTTATTAACTACATCAAGAGATAACATTTTAACATTGTTTGCATAGTTAACAAGAGAGTTTTGGCTCGACCCGGGAACTGGGCACAGAGGTCTACAACACCCATGACTAGTGACATATGAATGGTTAGAAATCATGTGCTCACAGGGATACAGTGTCGCCACGACAGCCTCTGCAATATGAGTTCAAATAATGCGCACCTTTGACAGTTGAAGAAGCTTTTTGAAGGGTCAGTTCCATTCTCGTCTGTGTATGGGGTGTGGAAGTCACAGTAGCTCACAAACCTATCTACATGCCTGGTTGAAAAAGATTAAGAGGTAACGAGAAGCTTAGGAATCGGAATAGCCAAACCATGCCCTTAAAAATGCGGGACTACAGGGAAAGCTCTGGCCAGTGATGCCCTATGCCTGTACCTTGCTTGAGAAAAAGTGATTTAGTCCTTGAAAAACTGTATATTCAATTTATCACTGTGTCCATGAAATAAAGCAACAATGTGGAGCAAAACTAGGCTGATAAACTGAGCCACCCACCAATTCGAAGAAGTTGCACTCATTGCACATGATCCATCTATCGTTTGCTGGAGTGAGAAAGCAATCACAGTGTATTACACACAAATATGAAAATGATTGAGGCATAATTATGCATTCCTTAGACACACTACTATTACGTTGCTAAGAGAGGCTTACTGCTGTCGGTACTCTGGACAGAACTCCAAGGTGCGCCCTGCTTCATTTGCAGTATTGATCCAGACTTGCGCCAGAGGGTCTAGCTGGCAACAGGCACTGTAGTACATGCCACTAGGGTCTGTACCTGCAGCACAATACAGGTATTCCAGCTTTTTTCCCTTCAACTCCCAGGGCTCGCTAATGATCCTAAAATGCACATCCACATTTGAGGAATTCATGCGCGCTCACAGCCTGTCCTTTTTAATGCCAATTATCAGTGCTAAGAGAAAGAAGGCCATTTGACTGTCTAGACTGTCATAAACAAGGTTAAGACTCTGCAGCTTGCAAAGTGGCTACTGCGCACTGTGATTGTTGCATAGCCCTGTAGCAATGCAGTCTATGGTGCAGTATGGTGACGGGACTTGTACTCTTGTACTGCAGTCTGTGAGATAGCAGTACGCCCAAGCCCACTGCACAAGAGAAAGTACAGACAGTACTGCTTCCTTTCAGTGCAGCTCAACATCACCTTCTCAACAATTAATTTTTGCAAGAACTCCTTGGGCTACATTACAACCATATGTGTTTTGCATTTCATGCGTAAAACTAGCTGTGGGTAGTTGACCTCTTTAGCCTTAAATTACTACTAATCAATATTAAAAATATATGTGATGTCTAAGTGACTTCCATGAAAAGCCTGGATGCGAGAACCTCTCATCTTCTTTCAAATAGCCCAGAAAAGTATGTGGTACAATTTTGAACAGAAATCATACAGATGAGGATTGAGGGATAGTCCTATCCTTCATATTACGCATATCTCACCTGTGTTGGTTTGATCATGTAGGTTAACTCATTTCCAGCTTCCAGCCCACTTCTCAGGAGAGCTTGGACAGCTTGCCCTGGCAACAAAAACGTGTGAGGCACCTTAGATTGTGCATCTACGCTATAATCCTTATGTGAGATCAGTCATAGCACAAGATTGTACTCCTATGCTGAAATCCTGACGTGAGATTAGTCTCAGCCTAAGATTGTTTTCCTTAGCTACTATCCTGATATAATCCTAGACATACATGTACTGCCATAGTAGTACCTGCAAAACTTGATTTGTCTCTCACATTGCTCATTTAGGTCGTCATTCACATTCCACCAGTTTCCAGGTAGAGTAGAGACAGTGTACTTCTTTTGAGCTAGAATTCCCGGCAGCAAGAACATGCTGAGAGCCATTGCAATGGTGAGAGCAAAAGAATTCATAGAAGCTCCCAGATGTAGTTGAGGCATTAGTACTACTGGTTTAAGTTTTCTTCACTGTAGGTGGTCTCTGTCCAACTCCAGAGTAAATAAGCAGTGGCAATTGAGATTGTGAATCTGTAAGCAGCACTTGCAAGATATAACACAGTTGATTGTATTGAACCATGGAAGAGCGGAAGAGCGGTTATTATGTCATTAGTCGATATCCACCCAACTGTGATACATAATCACTTTAAAACTTGACCGATGAAAGATTAGTTAGTAATGATTACTATGAAAGGTTTTTCTCGGGGCAGACAGGGAAATTTCGCTGAGGAATGATGATAATCAAGCAGAAAGATATGATGACAGCAGACGACAATAGAAAATCAGAAGAATATTTGTAAATGAAAATGTATAAAATGATTATACTTGACGAATATTCATCTTCTGCCTTGCATGTAAAAAGATGTCGTTTTTCACAAATACACCACAGCACAAACAAACAAGAAGAGTATATGCAGCTAAAATAAACCTTAAAACAAGAATTAAAATTTGAGTTACCTGTTCCAGATGTTTGTCTGCAGAGACTACGAACGACGTGGGAGTCAGCAGATAGAGGACACCTGCTCAAAACCCGGCAGCAGCGTTATTCCTAGCCTCGGCCTTAATATTCAAGGATAATATTAACACGTAGCATTCCTCGAAAAGATATGACAATGACGCCTTTCGGTGAAACGACATAACTTCCGCCCACCACTACTTCGCCTACGACTTCCAATCGCTGCTGGTTCATCAGACGTCATGCCCTAACGCGGCGATGATTTATGAGATGCTCGTGTCTCCCAGCCATAGCATATCATGGGCAATAATTACAGAAAGGATATCATCATGTATATCATAGGTACTGAGTAAAATCATCAAAAATGTCCAATTTCACATTTACTGATTAGCGAATTCTGGAGCTTCCTTAAAATGCTGTAGAGCTGGAATATTTTGCCAGAAATTTTGAAGCAACACAAACAGTGTTTCAGGCACTCACTGTATGAACTCATGATGTGAAAAACACATCCAGCTTATACCAAAAGCAGGCGACCCTCATGCTGATAAGGCAATGTTGGACCATTGTCGTATTTTTGGCCATCCTTAGTAGTACAGTTAATATTATTGAGTGATGAAAGGATCCATGGTGGCAACATATTAGGCATCTTTCCTGAAATGTGTGAACATCGCACAAATCATGATTTGAACGTTTATGTACTTCCATGAATTGCATAAGAATGTGACAGTCTGCATGTCTTTGCTCTCTGTCCAAGGGAGGGGCATGCTATTGTCAATCTACAATGTTGCGCTGCACACTTCCTACCAGGATAAGACAATTGACAGATCTGCATGCTATGCATCTATTAAATCAAGTTGGTCAATTTCTATAATTGTTCATAAGTTTTTAGCTCAAATTCTGTTTATTTTACATCAAATCATCCCTTGTATGAAACCTCAGTATGCTTCAATGCGTATGAGCATCTGATTGTTATTTGCAAGGCATACTGACTGACCTGGGGTCCATGCTGCTTTTTTCTTAGACATTGTTGAGCCAGATTTCAATAGAAATATTGTTGCCTGACTCATGTCGTGTTATCAATGAGAAAAATATGTGCAGCATGTCAGATGTGTAGCTGTCTTAAAGTCATATTTCAGCTTCACTCTCACAAAAATGCTACGAGTGCACGATACTTTGAGGATTTGCTTGAGTTAATTTGAATTTGATATAATGCACTCTACGATTTTCATGATCACGCTCCGAAACTTGTGCAACGTTGTTCGTGGCAGGTTATCTCAAATCCAGTAGTGATGTGTTGGGCTGCGCATCAGCTTTGAATTCACATGCTCGTGTTGAAATATTTTGCATCATGTCTTGAGCTCTCAGAAACTTGGTAGATTGAGATGAGAAGGGGTCCAGGGCTCTTGAAGGAAATAAGTTGTCTTAAAGAGCCTAAAATTGTGATTCTGGGGCGGCGGGTACGTGAAGCTCGTAACCGATTTTTTTCCTGCTGTCTATTCAGCAGTAAATCGTGATGGTGTCTAAAATTTCAATTCAGAAAAATCATTCAGCACTTGCTGCTTCCTTCGAACATGGCGTTTCACGTCTCAACCGTAAGTGTCAACCCATATTGGCCATTTGTGTTACTTTGTTCTTCTCTATCACCCCTCCAAGTAAACTTTGCTTACAAAATATTGATACTTGCGGTTGCTTCATTTCTTGGAGAATGTACGCTATTTGCAGGTGAAGATTTACATTTCATAACGCATACTTCAAGATTAGCGGACAGCTCTTCAGGTGTGCATCAGGTCCAGCAGATCATAACATGGATTGCCTAAATAGCTAGATGTACAGAGTATATATTGTATGTGTTTCTTGTATTTGGGATGAGGTGTTCCTCTGTTCATAATTGTCATCAGCTATGAGTTAGTTAGTCATCAACTACCCATCTCAATGTGCTGCCCTGTAAACATGAAGGTTTGACTCAGCCTCACCCCAATTCAGCTTGTATTCTCGTGTCACCAGATGGGAAAGTCTTAAGCTCTGCATACCAGCATGCCCAGGTATTGACAGGACCCCTGTAATTTACCTTAACTATGATCACATGACAATCTAATGTATTATGAGACACCTATGTTGAATCATAACTGTAAAGTAAACAGCTGGATGTAATAGGTGGCAGTCTCTCACTGCAACTTATTGACCTGAACATCACGCATGAGTACACAGTAGTACATAGAACGATCTCTTCTGCATCTGACATCCTCAGTTTAAGGAGAGTTGCTCTCATGACTCAATGCTTCTGAATACATTTCTTCACAAGGGGACCACCTCCTCTGAGGTGTTGGCTGTGGCTGCTAGCGGAGAGGCCACTAAGAGCAGCACTGCATACTTGAATCTGGAGACGGGGGGGGACTGCGATGGTGAGCCTGCAGCTTTAAATGCATTGCTCCTAGGAGGAGTGCAGCGGGTGGTCCTGGGAATGAGGCATCCTCTAGATCATGCTCGAGGACGTGCTGTATGTGCCCTGAGAGCAGCCGGACTAGTAGTGGGTAAGTAGTTGAGAACGTGTTATATGAGCAGAGATGAGAGGTATGTGCAGGCTATGTTAAGGATACTTAACAAAAGGCTTCCAAGAATCAAGTGACATGACCTGAATGGATTGATCTAGATCTTGATGAGACCATTCTGATTAGTAAAAATGTCACCACTCAACCAGTTATCTATTTTGTCAGTTTCTCAAAATAGATGATTACCTGCCTGCAGAAAGCACGCACATAAGAGTTCCTTGCTTGTGTTCGGAAAGTGTTTACCTGTGCTTGAGTCATGGATCTTAATAGAGAGAGCTAGATATGTTGATCTGGCTTTTCTCCCACTTCTGTATCCAGGGTACTTGTAGTCAGAAGTAGTCAATGAAGACCTGTTTTAAAGCTCTGATTAAGATGAGGTTCCTCGCTTAAACCCAATAAGCCACCTTATTGGGTTGAAGCGAATTTTTGAATGGATCTTGAGAGAACACCATTTTGCTGTTCTATGTCAGACGTACTGGGAGAGGCATTCGTGAGTCCTGAAGATTCCCAGTTAGAGGCGGCGGCATTGCAAGCATGCACAGAAGTGAATGAACCCTTGCTCCACAGAGCAGTGTTGAAAAGGCCTATGTCAATCCTCAAGTGAGCCATGTCACTGCAGAAGAACACCAAAGAAGTCTCCTCCAATCTGTGTTGATCTTGTGCATGCCTTTTTCTAGGGCAAAGCTTGTCTCAATCTCTCTTCCAGATTGTGGCTTCTACAACAACATTATTGGTCACTGGTCACTTCAGCATGCTGTAGTAGAGTCTGCACTGGTCCTTAGCATTTGATGTAACAGTAAAAACATTTAAATCCACCATGCAGATATGCCATGACACTGGATGGTAAGATTGCAACTCAGTCTGGACACTCAGCATGGGTTACCAGCCCTCCGGCTAGATCTCATGTGTTTGAGCAGCGTGCTCGATCAGATGCTGTGATTGTGGGGGGCAACACGGTATGTCATGCCAATACAGACATGTAAATTCTATTGATTATTGTTCATCACTGCAGTATTATTGCCTCAACTCCTCAAGGAGCACAAGAGTTGACAGGGCAAGTTAGCAGGGATCTGGTTCTCATGCTTCATACTTGGCAGACTCTCTCTGTATTATTGACAGTCTAGCCTGGGTTCTTGTCTTTTACTTCAGGTCCGCCGTGACAACCCTCGCCTTACCACTCGGAGAGAGGGTGGCCATGCACCAGTTCGCATTGTCATGTCCAGAACACTGGAACTCCCTGCCGTAAGTAGCATACAATGCAGGAGATTGATGGATAATGGATTGCTAACAGCAATACATGTGTTGCCTTGCATCATAACTTAGAGTGATTGTTTCCCCAGATATCTGAAGCTGTAGAGGTCGGTTGCACAGGATGCAGAGTTATGGGATGTTACTGTTGCACCCACAATTGTGATGACTCAGCGCGGTGCAAAACGGCGGTTTCAGTCACTTTTGAAGGCCAGGGGTGTGGAGGTGGTTGAGTTTGACTTCTTGAATCCAGAGTGTGTAGCAGACTACTGCTACCAGCGAGGATTTCTTCAGTGCTTTTGGGAGTGTGGTGGAATTCTAGCAGCACCATGCATTAGTGGCAATGTCATCCACAAGGTGCGGGCAAGTCCTGTGTCTATGTTTGTTCAGTCAAAATGTCAACGGCATAAGCATGAGAGTTACCTGGAAAAATGTCATCTAGTAAAAGAAACTCATCATCATCACTCTCCCCAGGTGATGGCATTTGTTGCTCCCAAGATTATTGGCGGAGCTCGCGCGCCAAGTCCAGTTGGCGAATTGGGGTTTGTTGAGATGACGCAAGCTCTTGAGTTGCATGAGACTCAGTGGTCACAGGTAATGGCAATAAGTTTTGTCTACTAGTTGCGCATGGATTGCAGTACATGGATTGCGGTACATGCTCATGGCTTAAGGATGGACCCTTGTCATCTTTTTGTAGATGTCTATGAGATCATGAAGCTCATGTTCCTGAGATTCACTGCATCAGATGATAAATAGACTCAAAGACTCCATGAGCTCAGGGTTAAGACTCCATGTGCTCAGGGTTAAGACTCCATGTGCTCAGGGTTAAGACTCCATGTGCTCAGGGTTAAGACTCCATGTGCTCAGGGTTAAGACTCCATGAGCTCAGGGTTAAGACTCCATGAGCTCACAAGTTCATGACTCCCCATGCGTTAAGTTTCTCCATGTCATCCAAAATCTGATCTCTGTGATGCAACCAACTCAAACCATGTCCCAGGTGGGACCAGATCTCATGCTCCTAGGTTACCTGCCCATCTCAAAGGGCCCTCTGGCCCTGCATGCAGCCTTGAGTGACAAGCTTTTAACATACCAGACTTCCAGCACCCCAGACACTTCTATATCATCAAGAGAAGCTCAAAACTCTCTGACGGTTGTGGGCGTTCAACAAAATGACAGTCCAGGAAATATGCAGAATGCAGGCATGTCAAATTCAGCAATGGAGGCTGAGAAGCAGACAGGGGAAAGGTTAAAAGAGGCAGATTCTAGCTCTGCAAATATTGCATCTAGCAGCAAAAATACAGCGAGGATCAAAATCAGCAATGACAGTAAAAAGATGCAGGGTGCTTCCCTTTTTTATAAATGTTGGGATAGGTGGGGGGGTCTTGGGAATTTTTCCCCTCACCCAATAGAAATGTCAACACCAGGGAACTGCGCAGGATTGAGCATATCAGAAAGTTTCTCTCCTCTGGGTCCTGAAGTTTCAGGCAGGACACCTCCAGCTGACTCCACTGCGTCTGCAGCTGTCTTCACCAGGATGTACGCCAGTGTGGAGCATTTCTATCAATCTTCAAAGTTCTTGTGCACTACTGAGGAGGGACGCTTGCTGGCTGAGTCAGTGAGTACATTTATCCAGGCCATGTGCATGTGGGCTTGCACATGAATTTCTCTCAGTTGCACCCTATCTTGTCAATTTGATGACATGTCACTTGCAGCAGCTTGGTCTCAAACAGCCAGGACATTCATTAAGAGAACTTAAGAGTGCTATACTGAAATAAATTATGCTCTTCAAGAGTTGAAGTTGTCTCTGCAAATCAAGAACGTATCTTTACAAAACTTTATGATTACTCCATCTTACGCTACGCAGGTCGCTGCCATGCAGTCACCAGAGGAGGCAGCACGTCTTGGCAGGCTGATGCAGCGGACACGTCCAGACCTACTGAGACCTGATTGGGATCAGCCAGAGACTCGAATCTCTGTTATGGAGTCCGCTCTCCGCGCCAAGTTCACCACTCACCAAGGCCCAAGAGCCTTGCTGCTAGCCACCAAGGGTTTAGAGGTTATTGAGGCCTCGCCACACGATTTTTTCTGGGGCAGCGGAATTGACGGCTCCGGGCGGAATGAGCTTGGAAAGCTCCTGATGAAGCTGCGGGAGGAGTACAGCTCAATCTCTGAGGCGTCCTAAGATGGGCCACATTCTAGCAAGGATGAGCCTATAACTCATTTGATAGCCTATATGTACCCTCTGATCTTCTACAACTCTGATGGTAGTTGCAATATACTACGTGTTATTAGAGTTTCCTTGTTAACAAGGTGCTAGTTCAGCCAGGAATATGGAGATGAAGAATTATGATTTACTGAATGCTTACTAGAACTAGGAGCTCAGCGAAAAAAATGTAGGATGTGACTCACTTACGCTCTGTAGGCAAAAAAATGTTTGTGACCAACATGAGAAAAGGTTGCTTAATCTGCGGGAATTTATCTGTGTTACTTATGGACATACATTACTGCTATCAACCTTACTACTGCAAGGGTTTGCAGAGTACTAGCCGTGATTGTAACCTATAAATATCAATTGCAGAGAAGTCAGCTGTGAAGGAAGCTGTGAAGGAAGCTGTGAAGGACGAAGCTGTGAAGGAAGCTGTGAAGGAAGCTGTGAAGGATGAAGCTGTGAAGTCAGCTGTGAAGGATGAAGCTGTGAAGGAAGCTCTGAAGTCAGCTGTGAAGGATGAAGCTGTGAAGGAAGCTCTCTCTCCTCTCATTCGTCAACACGCAGTCTAACTGATGCACCTTAATTGAATGTTTAATTGTTGTGCACAAGAGTTCAGTTTACAGAGTGCAGTGAAACATATATTTCACAACTCAGGACTTCCCTCCTGTTCTTGCAAGAAGTAATGTATACAACCTGGAAATGATTATACAAGCCAAACTCATGTGAGATACGATGAAGCTGCATGAATGCAAAATGTAAATAATGAACCTCCAAGGGTGGACAAAAGAAAAGGTTTTAGGAAAACCCTGAGATCTTCAAGAATATGTGGCCATTTTGAATGAGGCTTAGGATCATGAATGTTGACACCATTGCAAAGGAGATGATGTGTTCTGATTACCCATCCTGGATGTATGTGTGAAGCAATGTAGTCTCAAACCTGTCTTTAAAAAAAGTCCAACTAAATTTCTCATAAAAATGCTGTGAACTTCTATATGGTACAGCACAGGCATGTGTCAACATTTGAAAATGAAATTGCAGGGAGCTATTGTACTCATGTAAGGCTTCAATCCTGCTGCATCACTTTCAGCAAAGCCTCCTTGTATCTAAAAAGATCTGGTTTCATGAGCTGAGCTGCCCCCCTCCTTCCAAAAGCTCTTGCAGATTTTGACCCCAGAGCTCAGAAGTACAGTGCATCAAGGTGACAGTGACCTGAATTTAAGGCCATAAGTAATATTAACAAATCTTTAAATCAGCAGGCATCAGATCTCAGCCCACATGAAAAGATCTAACCTCAACTTTTTACTGCAAATCAGCCTAGTGGCAAAATCATGCAAAATTTGAGACCTTTTCACACCCTCATGCTTCATTATTTGACCATAATACTCGTAATCAATTTTAAAATGTATATTATAAGGTTTCCAATGATACCTTTACATCTGCAAGAGCATCAGAATTGAGCAAGAGCCCTCACCTCAAAGTTCAGAACAAGTCAAGGCACTTCAAGACTCATATCTTGTTGTGAAGTAATCAGATTGCACACTGGCCAGGGCCTAAGGCTCAGTCATGATGGCAGCTACATTAGTTAAGCCAGCCCTTTACCCCTTTACCCTTTTTAGGGCCACTTTTCAGGCCAATCAGACCCTCGTGTCATACACTTTTGGGCTGAATCAGTTACACTTTTGAAATTCTCATTCAAATCATGCATAAACACAGCTTCGTAAAGTTGTTATAGACGGCACTAGAGGTCATATGAACGCTTGCAAACTTCTGGAGCGTATGATCTTGATCCTAGTAATTAATTACAAGTGGCAGTTGGTACAACAAAGTGTGGAAATGTTGAAAATTACGAGTCATTACAGGATACCTCTAAAATTATGACTTTTCTTTTGTCCACCCCTGTCTGAGCATTAAGATTGGCAAGATGAAAACATGCAGATTCTGGGCAATGCATGCAAGGGCCTTTGGCCTGAATCCACGTAATATGTGTTAAGCTTGCAAAAGCAGGAGACTCTTCATCTATGTCATGTTTTTGTGATAAACAACAACTATTCTTTACATTTTAGGCAGTACTGTCTTCTTTGATGCCACGATCTCAGATAAAGTTAAAGTCACTGATCAGGACCACAGATCACACGCAGTCCTCTCAGCTTTGCTCAGAAATACCTCGATAACTAGTTTCAAGTTGAGTTAAACTTCCATCATGCTCAAACCTACATGATCCCATGCAGTTAATCAAATAAGGGATCAGACACCAACTCTGTTAATAAGCACTGCAACAATAGTAATGCTGCAGAGTAGCCAAGTGTACTGACAAGAATATTGTGTTGAATATTCGTTTTCATCAGAGTTGAGATGTAAAACAACTGGCTACACACAGTCGAAGTCTTTAAAAGACTGAAGGAAACAAGTAGGTGAAGGTACAAGTGACGGCACGATATCAATAATTGCTGGATATTTTGATATGCAGTAGTGCCACATTTTCAATAAAAACTACATGAAATCATCCTCAAAGCCCTCATGAGCCATGTAATCCTACAGTGAAGGACAGAGTTGAAAGTATCTCAGTCTACATTGCATCTTACTGTCCTAGAAAAAAAAGAAAAAAGAGAGATTTCTAAAAACATTATGTATTTGTGAAGTTAAAAATTTTGACTAATATATCTAAGCCTGACGTGTTACACACAAGACAGCCAATGCTTGCATGTCATGAGAATCAAGATGACAGTCACTTACAACAGCTACATAATTTTGCTGCAAGGACCTTAAAAAAATTGTATTTATATGAATCCTTACCATTCCTCCTCTGTAGCTCTTCTCAGGGCTGTAAAATGCTAGGTTAGAGACATGAGAAGTGTAGAGGCATGCAAATCTTTCCATCTGCATGATTGAGAGAGAGCGACACCAATGAGGAAAGTTTTCAAGGTATGAAAATCACAGCCTCACCTTGCTAGTGAGAACAAATGTTCATAATTAGCACGCTTCAAAAGCCAGGGCCCTCACCTGATTTGCAAACCTAGAGTTCTGGTGACCTGTTTTTAGCAGCTGCCCCCAGATGGGGTGAAACTTGCGATGAAGATTGGCCAATAAGTTACTGTGTCTCTCCTGGAATGGATAGGGAAGAAATAGTAAAAGATTATCCACTTACTAATGCTAATACTGCATGGAAATGTCTCTTTCAACAGGAATTTTTTTGTGAGCAGTACTTTTGAGAGACCATGCACAAAGGTATCAGAATTTAAGAACTTATTCCTTTCTGGTGTGTTTCTATTAATTATCATGAAAAAGTGATCACCTTCAGAGATGCTTTTCTGAGCTTGAGCTCTTTAAGGAGCTCTAAGTTCTTGGACAGCATGATTGGATCAGTTGGCATGGTGTCCTGAATAAAAAAAATATAATTTTGCAAAATGTAACAAGGGTCTCCGAAAGAACGTGGGTATCAATAACTGCTAACAAGGGATAAGGAATTGCGGATACATTCTGAACACAACACTCTAGTAGCTATCAATACTTATGCCTCTGTTGCTTTGGAGAAAATAAAACCTTTCTGTCTTTCTACCAAACTTCTCATTCAGCTCTGCTACATCAATCTTGTTCAATAGCTCAAAAATTTCACTGCTGATTTCATGTAAAGTAATTAGTCCATAGCCTCACCCAAACATGAAGGTAGCATCTACCATACCTGTTTCAGGGCCCACTCAAAACGCTCTACTTGATCATCTATGACATCTCTCTGGTCACGAAGTAGCCTTAGCTCACGATGCACTCTCTGTTTGGTTGCAGAGTTAAAAAAACATTCCACATGCTCAGATGTTTGAGTAACGAGAAAAAAACTTATACATTTTGATGGGTGCCGTATCATCTGCAGTACAGAGCTTCAGAGAGAGGAGAACTGTTTCACCTTGCTCTCTTGCTCCAACGACAGGTCCACATCTAGCTCAGGGACAACCAGCATTGTCCTCCAACCCACACTCTTCTTGCTGGTAACAATGTCCCCAAGGATGTGGTCTCCAATGTATAGCATTTCATCCCCACTGCGCACATTTAGCATGCGGTGGAGATCCCTACGTCCATGATATGGAACAATGATCAGATCTTTCCCGTACCATGTCATTACCATATATGGCCCTTCCAAAGGCTATAGATTTAACTGTGCATCAAAATGCATGGATTAATAAACCAGATAGAATCACATAGGAACCAAAAGAAAATGAGATAAAAGTTATTGTCAACCGTCATCTTGCAGTCGACAAAAGCTGTTACTCTTCATGCTTTGCAAGAATTGACAGACTCTCACTTGTAGCTCCCTCCTTGATACACAGGTGCCCATGGCCTGCCATTATCACTGTTCATTTGATGGTGACCATTTTCAGTGCTTGTTGAGGCCTCTGGAAGTTGTGAGGTTGCAACAGGCGAAGGTTCTGGGGTCTCTAAGGGCATAGTGGGTGCTCCGTTGTCCATGTTGCGCAAGTAACCTGATGAATGTAAGTTCATTGGTAGCATAAACCCTTAAGAAACATTACACAGCGTGCATGGGCCAAACGCTGTATACTAAATTTCTTCTTCAACTGTAGTCTCAGCAGCACATCTCCCAGAATTTGTGTATGAGCTGTGTCAAGTTTCTAGATTTCCAGGGACAAGCATGTACTGTCATCAGTAACAGTGCATGGTTTACAGGTCCATACTGCTGCTACTGCTACTACTACCTACTACTACCTGCTACTACTACCTACTACTACCTACTACTGTCTACTACTACCTGCTACTACCTGCTACTACTACCTACTACTTCTACCTGCTACTACTACCTGCTACTACTACCTGCTACTACTACCTGCTACTACCTGCTACTACTACCTGCTACTACTACCTGCTACTACCTGCTACTACTACCTGCTACTACTACCTACTACTACCTGCTACTACTACCTGCTACTACCTACTACTACCTGCTACTACCTGAACATACCTGTTTTGATGTCTACACTGAACAACTGTCCCCTGCCTTGGAAGAATGCTGGCTTGCCACAGCCCACCATTACCAGGTCAAAGCAGCTGAGCCACTCAAAGGATTTTGACGCTCCGCTGCATGTATGAAATAAACAAGCGAGCATAGTAGGCACAATGTGCGGGTAGAGCGTCAATCAGTTCATGATGTGTACCAAACCATATCATTACCATGCACATTTCAGACTGATAAATGACATACCTGTATCTTTACAGCCTAGGAGAGCTTAACTAAGCTTACATATCAAAAGCTCAGACCAGCAAAGTGGTGCTCACCTCTTACCCAGTATCAGATAGTTCATCACTACATTGGTGAAGTCCCACAAACTGTCATAAATCAAACAACAGGCATGAGCAGAGCTTAAAATATGAACCAAATTGGCAATTCAGGGTCAACCTTAGCACCAACTAGGCTGAGAGAAAAGAGGGAAATTGGCAATGCAGGGTCAATCTTAGCACCAACTAGGCTGAGAGAAAAGAGGAAAGATGTCATATTTACAAAGCTCCACTACAACATGAGCGACCTCCTAGCCTTGCACACTAGAACATGAGCGACCTCCTAGCCTTGCACACTAGAACATGAGGGACCTCCTAGCCTTGCACACAAGAACATGAGCGACCTCCTAGCCTTGCACACTAGAACATGAGCGACCTCCTAGCCTTGCACACTAGAACGCGTATTAATTCACACAGTGGCTCAAAAGGCTATCATCCTCAGCTGTATTAATTCACACAGTGGCTCAAAAGGCTATCATCCTCAGCTGTATTAATTCACACAGTGGCTCAAAAGGCTATCATCCTCAGCTGTATTAATTCACACAGTGGCTCAAAAGGCTATCATCCTCAGCTGTATTAATTCACACAGTGGCTCAAAAGGCTATTATCCTCAGCTGTATTAATTCACACAGTGGCTCAAAAGGCTATCATCCTCAGCTGTATTAATTCACACAGTGGCTCAAAAGGCTATCATCCTCAGCTGTATTAATTCACACAGTGGCTCAAAAGGCTATCATCCTCAGCTGTTATACCTGTTGGTTGCAATGCACACCTTCCTCCCGCTGGCCCTCAGCATCCCTATGGTCTGAGGAAGCAGTGGATCCTGGGAAAGGACAAAGGAAAATGCTGAAAGCAGTGCCGGCCTTCATCTTCCAATGCAATGCCTTCGTTTTCAAAAAGAGTAAAATGCAATTCCATACACGCTTGAACCCAGCACAGTTACTCACATAATGTATGAATTTGCAGGGGTCAGCAGTCACAGCCTTCTTTAAGCTACCATCACGATGACAAAGGTCAACAGCAGTGCGGAGGTCGCGATACAGCTCTGAGTACGCCTTGCCAGTCAAAATTCCATACTTATGCTCATCCTGGGACCAGCAATTGCAGCTTATATCAAATATTGTTAGCTTCACAGAGGTTGGACATTGAGAAAGCGGATGAATACAGTTTAAGTGATCAGAGTTGACTGAGCATAGCATGATGGCAGAATGATAACTGATCCCCTTATGGGTAGTTCATGCTTATGAAAGTGACAGAGGCTGACCTTCATCTCTACCAATTGCATAAACAGGTAAGCCTCAGCCAAAGAGAATAACGTGTCAACCATGGCATAATCTGGCTCTTCAAAAGTTTGGTCAAACTGCCCACTGTTGTACACGGTCTGTTTCAAGTCAATCAGCAAGGTAATGCAATGAAGTTGATAAAAATATGTCAGGCCATTATAAGAAATAGACTGCAATCAATAGCTGATCACTATCACTATCATTATCACCATCATCACCATCACAATATCCAGATGTCTGTGCATGATTGCTCACAGGCCCAACTACATCTTACACTCATTTCACCTTTCGCACATCATTTGGCAGAGGAGTGAGGCCATGATAAGCTACTTTCACATATCGGTGTCTGTCAACTTTTAAAGTGTTTCCTCGATTCTTATGACAACAAAAAAGCAGCATAAACTCTTTTTAGAAAAATAGAAACTAATGTAGTACTACAAGACTGTAGAGATTACATGCGAGGCTATAAATGGCAGGCACCATGATGAAAAAGAGATGAGAAAATGTCTCCTAAAATGGCACAGAGTTAAGTAATACAAAAATGATATCAACAAAGACACATTACTTATTCAGTCACCAGCTGATTGTTACGCCTTCTTTTAGCTTATTGCCTGCTGTCCGTCTATTTTCTGAAACTCACCTTGTCAATTATGAGTCCCTTCACCATGTAGTCCCATTGGAACTTGAGGGACCTCAATTCTTCAGGGTACTTGAAATTGTGCACCTTTCCGTTAGAAATTTTGAGGGGAAAGGTTAGGATGAGCAAACAAGATTTAAAACATACATGTCCTAACTGCTTCTGCAAACGCTTCGTCATGGTGGAATCATATTTTTTAGCGCATGTTTCAAATTCCTAATACAGAGTCAAGTATGATATTAATGACAATAGGTATAGCCTCAAAAGCTTCTCAACAGTAATTTTAGGTACAGCCTTACCAGCTTCTCAATGGTCTCCTTGTGAGCTAGTGCCTCAAATGTCTCTGGCCGATATTGAGCTAGAGTGTAGTCCATATCAAACCCGATGGCCTGCCACGAGGTTATGTGGAAGGGAGCATCACACAAATTATAAAGACTGTTCTCTAAATATATTTTTCTTTACTTCTCACAAGATTACAGTTGAAGATTCAATAGGAAAATTACAGTGTAATCTCTGCTCAGGCATGTCCGTCAGGTTTGTATTCAGGTAGTGATTCATAACCATGGATGTAGGATGTAGGCCTAGGGATCATCTGGGCTTGATCACGATTCATGTACAATCTAGGTGTAAATTTAGACATCTTTAGCAGTCAGCGATCAGGCTATCTCAAAAATCTGATGAGTGCATTCGCTGCGTAATGCTGAATAATCAGGTTCAATCACAAGAGCAGAGCTTATGAGCATAAATCCTGTACTATTAAGAAAGGCAGGTGAAGTACAATAACATCTTCAAGGCAGATCATGCGCGTCACTCTTTGTTCCTTCTTGACTTACCTTGATCTGTTTCATGTTCAGGGCTCGGTTGCAGTAGATTCTGCGCTTAGCAGGCAGTGGAGTAGGTGTCAAGACTTGCGACCACCACTCTGGATGCTGGCCTGGCTGAGGGGGAGGGGCACTACCATACTCCTATCGAGAAGATTGGGTGAGAGAATATGACTTTGTGGCACAATCACCCTCAGAGATGCTCGATAGGTTTATATATTAGTTCCAGTTGCAATGTTTCTCTCTTTGTAAAAACAAATGGCGCTTGTCAAGTACTCAGCTGAAACTGCTACTGAGTATCAACATAGATGAGGCATTGCACTCTTACGTGAGTTACAGGAGAGGTCACTTGGGATGATGATGAGGTTGCAGATGAAATCAAGGTTTTTTGTGTGCAAAGTTTTGTAGAGTAGAGGCTGACAACCTTGCAGCTGATGACACTGCACAGAGTTACAAATATGTGACTTAATTCATAATTTGTACAATTACCCATCTAAGTTACAAGCAATTTAAAAGGATACTGATATTACAATATTGTGTTCCAGTAGGTGCGTTAGATCAACTGTAAGTATTCAAGCTGTACCTCGAGGATGCTAGATTTTGACGAGTTGAAATGACGACAGCAGTCTTTGAGATTCTACAGGTGAAAATGTGCGCTGAAGTCTGGCGAAGTACGCAAAAACAACGCTTTGCTGCATCTTGATAGGACATTCCTCGACAGTCTACATACATGTGTGAAATGACTAAAGTTGCCAGAGAAATAGATTATAGACTAGGATAGTCAGAAGTCAGAACGTTATCGAAGAAGAACTTGTGTATTTTTGGTTTCGGAGATCTATACTTCATGTACATAGTTCTACGCTATCCTGGGATCACCTTGAAAAAAACACAGATTTACTTCTTAAACGCTGTAAAAATGACAGAGGTAATGATAGACATGAGCACATCACAGCCTTCAAGAAATATTATAGGCTAACATGTCTTGTAACCTCTAACAGTACTGGAAGAGCAACAAAATGCACTGGTGTGACGTCTGCAAGTGCTGGATGAATGACAACAAGCAGGCAATTCAGAACCATGAGAGAGGGATGGGACACACTGAGAACTTGAAAAGGAGTGAGAACATCTAAATCTTTGATTGCTGTGCTTGAAAGAGTAGATACCAGAACATGGCCTCTGTCTCCATGTTCTGTGATTGAGATATCCCCTACAGAATGTCAGAAGCCTCCTCATGCATTGCTCATGCAAGTAATTCCAGTCAAGGTCTGAACACAATCATGAATATTTACATTGACCTGCTTGGATGATTCATACTCAACATTTATCTTTGTCCTCCTTTTGCGCCAGAGCTGAGGGAAATGACTCTAAAGGCTTCCCAGGAAAAGCGCACCAAGGAGCATGTGGAAAATTCCATTAGCAAGTGTGAACTCCTTACACTTGCTTAGACGCTGCTAGTTTTTTGCTCAAGATTTTTTCTCTCTCAAATTCTAACAAAGTCATCTAATAGCTAGGAAATCTCCTAGCTAAGAAAGTAATGCAAAAGAGATTGACATATGATTAATTATTTCCCCCCTCAATCCCTTCCCTCTTATAAGCATGCATACATAACACGTCATATTCAGGATCCAAGACAAGGCTATGAAACAGTATGAGGAGGATTTGCGTGCAGCTGAAGCCCAGACCGGGCGATGGAAGTGGGATGAGAGCAGTCAGTATTACTACAATACACAATACGGGTGTGTACACAGACGAAACAATTAGCATTTTTGAGTAAATATCAGCAAGTTGTTGAACTGCTGCAGATGGTATTATGACCTGAAGACTCAATGGTATTATGGTGGGGATCCTCCCTCCTGGTCACAGTCACCGACCACCTTGCCTGAGACGGCAAGGTTTGAGGCTGCACCACATGAAGGGGGGCCCTCTGCGTCACGGCTTGTAGGTGAGAAGCTGCTAGAGAGTAGACACTGTTTATCAAGTAGCTGCTAGATAGTAGACACTGTTTATCAAGTAGCTGCTAGAGAGTAGACACTGTTTATCAAGTAGCTGCTAGAGAGTAGACACTGTTTATCAAGTCTCACATTGATATTGATCGACATTGTGACTAAGATCCCATGATGCGTTTTCCTTGCTATCAAGCAGGATTTAGAGCCAGAGTCTCATACTGGCTCTAAATAGTAAATACAGAATACCGAGGGCTGCAAGTTAATCATAACACCCGCTTCTGCCACCATCTTAACTCTGTCAGTCTGTGCCAATGTGTCCATTCCTCCTGTGCTCATGTCTATCAGGGCGTGGTCTATCTAACTCTGCTGGTCCGTCATCATCCTACTCTACAGCCCCTCCATCATCCTCAGCTCCAGGCAGTACCCGCACCATCCTGAAGCCCTCCACTGATGGTACCACTATGGTGAGCAAGACAGTGGTCATGGCGCTGCCTCAGCATCCTCAGGCAGCCACAGGGGGTCACAATGGTCCTACCATTGGAAGAGTGGGAGCAGCAAAAGGCCTTACGGACATATCCAGCGGTGGTGCTGGTGTGAAAGTTTTAGCAGCAGAAGCTGCTAAAGTGAGTTCCACTGCTACTCAAAAGCATTCATGTACAGCAAGAATTCTTGAAGTAAAATGCTTGATGTTTAGTTTGAAAACATGTAATAAAGGATCTGTACTAGCTGTCAGGTTCTAAGAGCATAATGGATTTTAGCATCCCATCTGTTGCAGCAGCTTCTTGATTCTTAGACTCAAGAATTTTGTGATTTCTGACCCTCCACAGCGTAAAAGGGAAGCAGATGCAGCTTCTGGAAAAGCAGTCTCTGCTCAGGAAGCAGAGGCCATGGCTCGTAGAGAAGCTGCCAGACTGAGAGTGGCTCAGAGGACTGCCCAGGGCTTTGGATACTTGTAGAGCGTGACTTTACTTCCCATCGAATAGCAATGACATGCTTGGCACAAGACATGTTGTTAGTAGGAATTGTGATGTGATGTTATCAGAGCACTGGCTCTCATGGTGTACAGGTTATATATAGGCAGACTGCCTGATTCCCCAAACCTGTTTTGCAAGATGAACCTGTTAGTTTTGGCAGCAGGTACTGCTTCCTGATACAGTGAAGATTTGAACACATGAACTCTTCTCACCAAGGATGAGTTCGAGGGCCTTACATGCAGATAAGTTGGTTTGTGAAGTTCTGCTGTTGCTTATATTTCACTTCGCTTTTCGAAAGTGCTTCTGGCTTAAGTGAGATGAGGCAGTCTAGAAAGACTTGACAAGCTTTGTAAAAAGTGTGCACTTCACTCCTGAACTTAATTATCACCTTGCAGCTGCTTATGCATTGTTAACGTATCTTCTTGCGTAAGAGAAATAAAGCAGCAGTAGCTACAATGGAATGACATTAAGCAGTCATTATTTGCAATGTAACATCTGGCTAATGCAGGTAGCATATCCCCAGGTTGGGCCAGAGTAAACTTTGCTTTTATCTTGTTGTGTTGAGAGCTTCACTGCAAACTTTCTTAAAGAAAACGATATCAGTCATCAATACCAAGTTATAAGAAGATGAGATGAAGAGATAACACACAAGTGTTGAAATGCAAGAGGGAGGATCTATCTGTGACCTCAGTCTAGGTTTAGGGTTTAGGGTTTAAGTCCTATATCAGTCCTCCCACTTGATGGGTATCTCGCATGTCAAATCCAGTGGAATATCACGCTGAATCTGCAGCAGGTCATGGCAGAATGAATCTGATGCATAATGTAGCAGACAGTACAACTTGACAGTACAGATTGAATCTTTGGAATTTTGTACAGACACGTTACATGACGACAGCCATGAGAACCAGACAGCGCAAGTATGCATTAGCATCATTGATTGCGGTACTGACAAGCTAAAGCATGGTTTGGAAGATGCACCTGGAAGTAAGTACCCTCTGGTGAGGGCGCACAAGCAGGAACGTGAACACGTTTGTTCCTTCCATAGATAGCAAAAAACGATGACTTGACACGGAATGAGATCATGTGACCTGTGTAGCCTGTGATGCTAACGCCTTCCTACGGCATCAAAGTTGCTCTACCAGTGATTTAAACGCAGTTCAGTGATGTGATGAAGGGCATTACAACAACATTGAGAGCAGAAGAAATCCAGTTACAAAATCTGTCGAAGTTAAGAAGGTGCTCGAATTATAAAGCGGCCTACTTAAATTGTTCATCATCCTGTAGCCAGACTGACATTTTCTACCCACGACTTCACTCATATCACTCATATCACTCATATTTTAACAATCCACTACCAATACATATTCCATGTGTACCAGCTTCAATGCATGTACAATGAAACTTATTTTGTCAAGATACTTGCATGAGGTGATGCTGCTCTTACCTTAAACGATGAGGTTCGCATCTGAGGACGCACTTCCCACGCTTCGGGAGCTTGGTATCCTTGTAGAGGAATGCTGTCAAGAGCGATCCATTGGAACCTCTGTTGGGCTTCTACTAGCGTTGATGTCGGTTCAAGGGCTGGATCAAAGCCAATATTCATTGCCCAAGGGCTTCCGTCAACTTTAAAAAATCTGAGGTTCTTCCCCTTAAAGAGAAGGCAGAGACGTAAATGCCTCATGATCAGTACTACTGCGCAGAATCAATGATTTCGAGACACATTGAGGATTCGAATGAATCCATTTTTCTGCTAAAAATTCTGCCTCAGATTTTTTTACCATTCAAAGTGCAATCTCTAATAATTAAATCTCAAGTGCACGGCAATATCCAGAGAGTGCCGGTCACTACATTACGTTGGCAGAAGTGTAATCCCGTAGTTGAAATGTTTGCAGATCATACTGATAACACATTACACAATAGCAGGTCATAAGATTTAAACTAGCAATGTCCAGAGTAGACTTCGGAAACAATATTACTCAAATGTAATACATAGTGTTCAGGAGATTACGATGGACAGGATAAAATGTCCACTTATATCCTGATGCGGTACCAGAAGTACCCGTCCCTGAGGCCACGGATGAACCATCAAAATCCTCGCGTCGAAGCAAGCAGCGGCCTCGGAAAGCAGCATGATGAGCATAATATGCAGGAGGCAGGTATGACACCGACCTGTTGCAACATCCAAACTTTTAGATACAGCAAAGAATCGCTGCAGTGCAGTGCAATTTGACGTGATTGATGTGTCTGATATGTAGGAATAATGATTGTGGGTAGCATTCCTAATAAGCTGTTATGTAAGTTGCAGATCATGATGCGATGCAAACAAACAACTAAAGCTGAAGATAAGACTTGAATCTGACATCAAATCTTTGTCATGTCTCATGATGGTCCGAGTAACTTATGCAACAACCTAAAGCTCACCGTGTACATCTGCAGAAAGTGTAACACAGCCAGTAGGCCAGGAGCTGCATAGAATCTGCAGTGAATCCACACTCATCATACAACACACTGTATTTAGCAGGCTTGTTGGTGCCCTGGATACCTGTAAAAAAGGATTAGCCCCAGAAAGGTCTGGTAAAATGATAAGTAAGCAGGCCATTACTTCCAGGGCATAAAAATCAGCGTCAGCTATCTGGGGCTTTACACCCTAGAAATTTAGTAGCACTGAAAAGGTGACATCACCTGCATGGCTGTTCAAGTAAAAATCGAACTCCTTAGGGTGGCAGATCTCCCTGTCAACTACCAGCCCCGGAACCACATTTCCTGAAGCCCTACTGGGGTCTCTCGCCAAGGATCTGGGGCACAAGATTCAAGTAACAGATTGTGTACTTCATTTTTGCATTAGAGCAACAGGGCACCAGTTCTTCTTAACAGCTTAAGTCCAAACATCAGTAGCGAAATTGCTCGGCTTACCTAAGTTTTACTAAGGGACAGACGTTGCATGATCACCTGTCACTTGAAGCCATATCTGTGCTTGGGTACAGACGTGTCTGGTGCCTCTTTTGCACACACACAAAGGTGATACGCGGCTTGTAGGTGCCACCTGGAACTTCTCGACAGGCCTGGCAACCACATGTAGGTAATAAGGGTAAAGGTGCTAGCCGCTTGTTCACATTATTAGTTAGTGACAAAGGATGAACAAATATGCAATGAGCCAGGCCACGCAAAATTTTCCCTTGATCAAAACAGACCCACAGAGAACAGTTTCAATAGTCAAGGCTGAGGTTTCTTTGTTCCTGAATAGAACAACAAGACCTTCATATAGCTGTCAGGACAGATTGACCACAACATCAGGACGTGGGTTCCAGGTGTATGCTTACAGCTTGAATGGCCCCCAGCTCCCTGGCCATGACAGCATTGTACTGGCCATCACTCACACCATCGCGAAACATGATGATCGTGTCTGGGAGCTGTTTGTTGTTCAGATTGTACCAGAGCTTCAGCAGGTCTAGCACAGCCCCTTGCATGCCTTCAACGTACTCCTGAGTATTGATAATCATGGATGACATTTTGAAGAGGAGTGATTGATTTAGGAGCTCTGATTACAGCCATACCAGCTTCAGTGGCAAGAGGAGGACCTGACATCATCATTGCTTATAAACATGATAGGCAACTCCCATAGAAAGGTAGTAACATTGTGAATGTCATGTTTGAGAGCTCTCAACACAGCATTGATCTTCACCTGTAATGGCTCCTGAGGCATCACCCTTGCTGCGTATCGCATACAGTGCCTGCATGATGGTCCAATATTTGAGCAGAGTAAGGTATGGCCCAAAATTATGACAGTGAGAGGTCTGATGATGAACATTTAGAACAGGCATCATACCCATCAATCATTAATATTTTGATTGAAGGACAAAGTTGTCTTTATGGATATAGCAAGCTATGACACATAAAGAAGCTTACATGTCAATACTGCCAACAACTGCTGCAATGGAATTCATATCCGGGCGAGGCTTGTCTGGGTTGACCTCAGAGCTATTGCTAGTCTGCAAATTAGTGGCACGTGGAACACTTCAAGTGACTCATTGTTGTAATGTACAAGGTGCTTGAAGCATTGTTGTTGGTCAGATCATGCATCATTCCCAAACAGACATGTAAATCTTATCCTTGAGCCATGCAAGACATAGTTCATGACGCAACCTGGTATGAAGTTTGGCACAGCCTGGTAAAGGCAAATTTTTAATCATGGCTATTGAAAAGTTGTTAACGGAAATCACGGCTATCCATAGAGAGGGTAACACTGAGTGTGGACTGCTGAGTGCATGAGCGTGAACTGTTGAGTGCAAGAGCAGGCTGAGCACTCTCATGGCATGTTACCCTTACCTGCTCAGGAAGGTTGGTGGGATGAGTGACATCAGCCCCCAGCATCATCACCTTGGGAATACCTGCGACTGTTGACCCTGGGGAGGGCCTTTCCAGTTGCAAAAGTGGTGGATAGATCAGTCATTTATCATCCACAAAGCAAGAATTACTCATCTATGCAATTAGGCATATTTCTTTTTCACAAATTTCTTTTATTCAGGTAAATAGATTTTAGAGTTTAGGGTATGCTAAAACCTTCCATTGCGCTCCTGCAATACTGCCCAACTGACCACCAATGAGACAATCAAGAGGTGGTGTGCATATTTGCGTGGATAATTCAGATAATGATGAAATGCAAAGCCATTGGCTTGAGCATTAAAGCCTTAATCTCATAATTAACAATTTGTTGAAACGTAGGCACTCACTTCCGTCCCAGCACAGGACACCAGATCCCAGGATGACCGCTGATTTTCACGTTGTCTCCGCCAAGCTTGGTATTGACTTTTAAGGCTACCCCAGCCAGCTTTCTTCCCTGCCTCATATAACCAAGAAGCTCATCAGAGTCAATAATGAAGCTATCAATTGCTACAGAGAAAAGGCTACGTTCACAGGATCACCCAAATGCAAAGAGAACCAAGCACAATGAGGAGTAGGGGGTGCTTAAACAAGCCATCATCATGCACGCTCTTTTCTGTAGGTAACCCACCATAGCACCAGGTTTTGAATTTGCTGTCATGCCCATGTTAGGAGCAACCAGGACCTGAGACTGAACCCCCAATTCACTGTCACACACCCTCTTTACGTCGTTGTAGACTTGATTCTCTTCAGGATTAGAGAGAAAAAGCAAGATAATGAGAATAATAGAGGAAATGATTACTATGGCACTTTCCCTTTGGATTAAACATGAGCATAAGAAGGTCTTATGTAACTGTTGACATCATATTCTGCCCACCATATTCCTCTATGATAAAGATGATCTGTGCAGGCTTCCCAAGTGCCTGCTTGGCTTGCTGCATTGCATCAGACAGCAAGTCCCCATGATCCTGCCTTAGTTGCTTGAAAAGCACAGGAGGTTGGCCTTGCAAAGCCCAAGTGATGCCTTTCTCCTCCAGGGCCTGCCGCAGAGTCTGAGAGGACAGAGCTTTAAAACCAGGTTATTTGTGTGAAATCAATGCTTGTACTTACTCATCTGAGCAGATGCCCCAAGAGTGCAAGCAGGAGCATGTTGTTGGGAGCATAATGCTTTCAGGCAGTATCAGGTGTTCTAAGAAGGTCATTGCCATGATTCATATGTCATGTTGACGTTTGTTATCTATTGTGAAGAGAGACATATTCCTACACTACCATGCTTGTCACCCCAAGCCTGAAAAGGATTACATTTCCAAGGTTTGTAAGACGTCTCGGTCATGCCATGATGTCACACCTGAAGAAACTCAGCCATGATATCATGCCCATCCCTGCCAAATAACATCCTTTCAGGCATATATGACACCACAGCAAAAGATGTCACAGTCACGGGGCGGTACAACCTGAACAGATTAAAAACTGAGTTCTTAAAATCAGATAAGAAGACGCCTACATACTTGAATATTTCGCACATGCAAGCCAGAAGAGTCGGAAATCCACCTTCAAAAAAAAGTGCCTTACACATTAACTGTGGAAAGCTGTCTGTTTCTTTGTGGTCAACATTTCAGACACCTCTGAGAATCCAGATTAGTAATGTAAACGTCTAAAATGTAGGCACTGCCCTCGACACTACATTTAAAATGTAGGCACTGCCCTCGACACTACATTTATGAAGAGTTGTATTGAAATTTATCCCACCTGGTGTTCATAATGTTCCAGTCCCCTTTGTTGCCAGGATTAATGTGCACTCCTCCATACTCTAGATGCGGCGATGGCAGTATACGGGCAGGTACCTATCACAAGATTTATAGGGTTTAAGGGAGTATGTGCACACAGAGTCAAATAACAACATGCAAAAAATGTACAAGGCTCTCAGGCCGAAGACCTTCTTACCTTAGTCATACCTTAAAGTACCATTTCTCTTGTACATTTCTAAAACAACAGCAACGCAGAAGAACAGTCAACCCCTCTCTGAACTTAGAGACTTTGACATCAACCATACCTCCATCATTTTTGGTTGAGCTTCAAGCTTGATGCCAAAGGCTCTTGCAACAGGATCCTGAGAAGCAACAACAACTTAATGCTGATAATTACTTCTGTAGCATCGAAATTCACGTCAGCGAGGGCATGCCACAGGCATGACACAAATAGGCAGTACAAGAGTTTGCCCCAAAATCGCATGCATCAGATAGGAAGAGGCGTATCGACACATACGAAAACAATACTTGCTCTACACCGTTTATACATCTGTAGGCTTTATACATCTGAAGGCATTGCATCAAAATGTAAATTATTGAACAATAAATTTGAAGCTTTTCACCCTACACACCTCATGCAACTTGGCCTTCTTCACCAGGATATCAAGGACAGTCCTCTGCCTCTGCTCAGGGTCAACAGCCGCAAGTCGTAAAATCTCGCGAGTCTCGTCTGGCCCAAGAGCACGTCTCCCTGAGGTATGCAAGAAAGGAGAGGTGGCGTTCAAAGAGGCAGTGGACCACGCTGCCAACTAGCACATAGTGAAACATAGTACGTAAAGGTACACCACAGTCAAACTCACCGACATCTGGGACCACACAACAGCACTCTATGGGAATCCAGTCTGGCCTTTTCTTGCTCCCGCTGATGGCACAAGGCAGATTTGGGTACTTGAGGGTCACGTTGTGGTGCAACCTGCACGAGTGTTGCAACAATATCTCAAATGCATTGCAATGGCTTGATCAGGAAGAATTAGTAAGGAGTCCTCAACATGTAACTCACTTGAAGTACTTTTCAACAGTAGTCTTCTCCTGCCCATCACGTAACTCAAATTCACAGTCACGAGCTGATTGCTCAGTGAAGCCTCGAACCTATATTTGACAGATTTAAAAAAGGCTTGAAGGCACTAGCAGTAGATACCAGTATCCTCATAATGCACAAAACCTTTTTTAGTCATACTATGGAAAGCAAAGCGAAGAGGCATCATGTGACAGGAGGTAATCAAAGCTCAGCTTTGGAAGCTAAATCTGCTGCAGCACTCTCTTGAAAGTTGTGCTACATTTTTGTTTTTTGTATTACAGCAATAACACTCCATAAATGTCCTCTGAGCATCCACCCCATCAGAACAACAATTATTTGTTCTGCACTACCTGCTTGATTTCCAATATATTGTACCATCCTCTTCACCAAGAATTGGATATTCAAATTAGCACCCACCTTAAATCTGACCTTTCCTGTACTCCTGTGCTTGACTTGAACCTGTAAATAATAAACACAAGCTTCCCACAATATGCTTTCAGCAGCCATGGGGTAAGCAGTTGAATTAGGAGTGGCAAGTAGTATCTTTTAAAGCTGCAGTGCGAATCTATTGCAACATTCTAGAACAGCCAAGAGCATTAGGACCAGCCAGCTACCGTTACTGTCTTCTTCTTGACCGCTTCATTCAAGCTTTTGATCTGCTGAGGGGTCAGGACCCTCATCCCCAACATGTTCAACTTGACATTTGTGATCTGCAGGAGAGGGTTAACAGGAACAGTATGAAGTCAATGTCTAGGAGAAACATTAAGAAGAGATCACCCTGATGTAGTTGCAAAAGACACTGATTCACTACCCTACTTAAACATAATTATGATCAACTTAAAGAGTTAAGATAATAGCAGCATATTTATCACCTTGTTTATCATGAGCCCTGCTGACAGTGCAGCTGCAGAGAGAACAATCAAATTTATGCGCAGCTAAAAAACTTACATCCATCACATACTGAACCATGTCCTCCAGCAAGGGCATGGCCATGACAGCTTTATCCATAGTGACTGTCAGACCACTCTGGACCACATTCAGTGACTGGACGTAGCCATGCCACGCCTGTTATATAGAGATGGATAAGTGCACTTATGTGAATGTTCAATAATGCACTTATTTACCTCCACACAAAACTCCACATTTCATGTAAAAGAAAGAGATGAGCTTGGCAGATATCCCACCTCTGTCCCAAAGCCAATCTTGACTTTTCCATCTTGAGTGTAGACACCCCTTCCCATCATTCGATTGGAGGGCAGTGTGGAGGCAGTCTGAATCATTGTTAAACAGAGATGTCGAGTGAAAGTAGAGACTGGGTGCCTTCCTGTTTACGTATCCTAGGGATTCAATCTGTGCAGTCTATTGTGCAGTTTATTGTTCACAACGCCACTATCAGCTAGGCAGGCCCAGGTACATGCAGGTTAGCCAACTTGGAGAATGTCTTTTTGCCCATGCCAAGAGCGATAAGTAGGTAGAATAATATTCAGGTACTGATTGTGAGACAGCTACATCCATGTGCTAATTGGAGTGATCTGAACTAATCATCACACTTGCCATTTAAGATATTTGCGATGCTCACAATAGTAGCCTGAAACTATGATACCTACTTGTCGCATTGCCACATCCAGGGCTTGCATACTTTCTCTCTTGTAATCAGCCTGCTGACCCGACCTGCAAGCAACAGTTATTGTTTGATCCAACCGTCATAAAAGCAGGTTAGCCTTGAGGGATTTGTTGATCCATTTACGAAGAGAGTTATCAATGCCAGTAATGAGTGAGAGATTTGTAGAAATTAACAAAGAGAGTTATCAATGCCATTTGAAATATGCGTTCATTATTATCTTTCTTCACCTGAACAATTGGAGGTCACTGCTGATATCCAGAGCTGCTGTGGGTTGGATTTTGATCTGCAGGCATGTAACAAAGACATCTTGAAATGTTGACAAAAAGCTACACGGCCTGACAGCTTATAAACTGATAGATACATTTTAATAAGCTCCTGCTTTGTACACCTTGTATGTAGTCAAGGGACCAGCTCCTCTGCTTGGTGTTGGTGTGGCTCCACCCAGCTTGGTTTCAGTGGCCTGCAATGGAATGCACCACGGCTCATAATGTTTTTCAAAATTATCGTGCTCCACCTCTTGTCCTAAAAACTTAATGAAGAATAAAATAATTACCGGGTGTATTTCCCAATAAAACAATAGGTTGACCTAAACAGCACGTTTTGAAGTAAAGAATGTCCACATCATTTCATTATTATGTCAGCATGGTGCCTTGAGACGCCTTGAAGAGCTGATTTGCTCATCAAAAGGAAGAGCACTGATGTGTCACACCTCAATGCTGTACATGACAGTCCCTTGAGGGAGAAACTCCTCCGCTGTGAACAGAATTTTCTGCCCGTCTGCAGTTAGTAATTACCATTAGCACCTTAACAAACCATCATCATTGTAACAAGTTGCATTTAGATTCAGTATGGTATCTGCTTTGAGAGTACATACCGTATGCCCATTTATGAGCAGGCCAGCTCTTCTGCTGCCCCAGCCTGTTCATGAGATCATGACAGCGATTCCTGTCAGGCATAGGGGGGGGACCCTCTTGCAAGGGCTGATCTTGCACTTGGAGCCGCGCAAGGCTGGAAGCAGTTTTGCTGACAGCATCTCCTTTTCCCTTAAAGCTGCCACTGCTAATGCCTGTTGGAGAGCAGAAGAGCAGCAATCAGGGATGTGAGGCAGTTAACTGCATGGCTGTAAGCTGTTTGTGATGCGAGGACAAGACAAGTATTGGATTCCACTCTCAATTGGTGCATGTACTTGAGATGCCCATTTCAAACTTCCTTGTCTGAGATGGACATTAATTACAGATAGTTGACATTGAGCAACTGTCTGCAATTAATCAGCAGAGGCATAGACCAGACAGCAAATGATAAAAGCATCTATCAATGTAGGTCTTCAGAGATAAGACACACATCAATGCTTGAAGCGCTCACCCGATCCTACTTCAGAGCGCGGCTGCAGCACTTTCTCAATAGCAACGTCGTACTGGTATACAATTTTTGCTGCCGGGATATCCTCAACTTTAAAATGGTTTGCAAGGACCTTTGTAGGCTTGCCAGCCACTCCTAGGTTAGGCCTCTTCGCATGACCGTTCCCAAGCTGCAGTAGAAGATTCATCAATTTAAAAGATCTTTTCTCTATTTTCAAATTTGCCTGCTTACTTATACATACGAATAAACAAAAATCTGCTTGATCACATGATTGTGAAGGTTGGAAAATACCAGGAATAAAAGGCATGAGCATATCAGTGACAAGTTTTCTGAGGGTCCTACACTCAAATTTGAAATCTCACAATCTGAGGATCCATGAAAAGAGATACGTTCTTTGCAAAGCAAGCTTTGATGCCCTCCACAGCCTTAGCTTCATTAAGACCCCCTCCCCCTCCTCCACCACCTCCGCGGTATGATGATGCTCCTGCACTCTGACTCCGTGCTCCACCTCCACTGCCATAAGATCCAGAGCCACCACCACTGCCACTACTGCTTCCCCCTCTACCTGAACCTCCCCCTCTGCCTGGCTCTGCTTCCTGACCCTTTCCGCCTGGTCCCCTACCACCACCTCTTCCACCAGACTGCTGATAGAAAATCTGTTCACCTCCTCTTCCTCGACCCTCTGCATTATTAAAAACGTTATGAGTGCTGCTGAGATAAGAACGCTAAGAAATTTGCCTGCTTAATGTCACCTCCTCGACCCTCGCTTTGTGATCTTCCCTCTGTCCAGCCACGCCCAGCTACAAAAAGAAGACATTTGAGTCGCATTTACGAACATTTTGAAAAAGCTTATGGCATCACAGCAAAGCGCCATTTCAGCGTTGGAATAACTTTCGAAACTCGCCTGATTGTGGACGATATGACATGTTTATGAAATCTGAAGTGCTTTTAGCATACAATCATTGATCTAGATTATCCGTGCTTGCACGGGTGGTGGCGACGCCCTGTACCTTCAAAGCCAAAACCTAGCCTAGTGTATATTTTATTTTATCGCTGTCTATTTCAAAAGTTGTAAGTTTACGAAATCTTTTAAATTTGGTTGATGACAAAATGTTCAAGACTTGTGCATATTGTCTGCGTTTGCCCAACTTGCCAATGTTATTTTAGAATCAGCGTGTATGATGCGTATTATATATGGTGTTTGGCAGTATGCTTGTTTTGATATGTAGCCAATGAGGATAGTGTACAATTTTGATATAATCTGACAGTTTCATCGACAACTCGATTGCATGTTGCCAATCGTTGTCAAGGACAGTACTTCAGCAACGAGACAAACGTCTTATGCTCATAATACTTAAATCCTGAGAAGAACTTAAAGCCAGCCGAGGCAATTATTATTTCTTCGTTCTTCATGGCTGTTAACCTGAATGACCTGTACTTAACGTAGACATTATGCAACCGCAAGATAAAATATCATGTTTAGTTACCAACCACGTAGTTTTACCTTGAAGTCATCCCTCATGCCCGAAATGCACTTTTTTGACTTGGCGGTGTTACGCTCGACCTTCCTCTTCGATGACGGAAACGATCCAAAAGCGGGGGCCAAGAGATCATCACCGGGAGATTGAGCTTGACCCATCACTTTGAAAGTCGTCTCGTCTGAGGAGCCATGAACAGCATCACAAGAGCGCGCATCCAGACAATCATTCGAGGGCAACAGTAGGCCTGCTGCAATCTCCTCTTCTTCATCCTCTAAGGCCAAATCTCCTCTTCTTCATCCTCTAAGACCATGTCAGCCCAGCTAGGCTTACTGGTCTTCTCTTGCTCCTGGAATGTGTAACAAGGTGCAAACACTCACACTAAATATGACTTCTTCCTAAAACACATCATAACAACATTCAACAGCAAGCTTAAACCTACAGCTCAAACTGAAGAATAACATGTACAGCAGAGGTCTCTTATTTGAGGAGGAATATATGGTTTGACACCCTGTTTGACCTCCCTAGTAATAAATCCAGTGTAGCATCTCAAAGACTCAAGAGGAAAGCTAGCATAAATCAATCTCTCACCTCTATGCATTTCTGATGAAGTAACTCTTCCTGAACATGATGCTTTGACGAGGAAGGAAGTGGAGATGCGGCCCGCTGGTATGTTCTCAAGCTTGCACATGTTGGGTCAGTCTTGGCTCTAATCAGGTAGACATGATGAAGCCACCCAAAGCTGAGGATCCTGGGAAACAGATGGGTCTGCTTTTGCTGCATGATCAGATCAGTAATCAAAGGATGCGTGCTTGAGGCCTCTGTGGTGATTGATGAGGACATATGACCGATTGTTGAGAAGCCACTGAGTGCTGACATGTTCACACTTCTGGACTCATCGTTCTCCTGCTGTGAGACAATGCTGTGCCTGAGTTCTTCTGCATGAGCCCTCAAACCACTACTCCTCCCCCCACGACCTCCAGAAGGACCTGTATCTTGTCCCCTCCTTCCTGATCCACGCCCAGCCGAGTGGGAGGCATTGAATCCTAAAGGTGCAGGGCGCAGTGATGCAAGGGTGGCGCTGTTGGATGCGTTCATAGCACTGGGAGGACATGCTGCTCCAAAGGTGGTGCCATGGGAGTCATGTGCATCAAGTTTTCCTGATTGAATCTGCTGCTGCTGTGCAATGCTGTAGGCTGCAAAATACCAGGCTGCAGCTCTCACCACTTTCTTGTAATCGTTGTCATCAAGGGATGATCCCCTGAGCACTTCAGGTTTACTGTTAACCCCGACAGGGCTGCTACCCACCAGCAACTTGCCATCTCCCGACTGCCTTGAGCTGCTGCTCCCAAACTCCAGTATTGCACCCCCTGGAAGGAGTGCCTCTCTGAGCACACTCTCCAAGTCCACCTTCCCCTCTACTACATGACTGCCATCAGATAGCAGCTTGGGCTGACTGTCACCCTGACCAGAACTTTCAGCGACAGATCTGCCTGCATCTGCCTGGTCAGGTGCGCTAAGCGGCACTTGGATGCTGCTAATGGTGGTGCTGTCCTCACGGCACTTACTGGTGTTCATGGTTGCCACACCAGTGACCCTAGCGTCAGCAAGAGAGGAGTTTCCATTCCCTGTTGGAAGTTGCACACTGCTTATGACTGCTGATGCATCCAATGTACTGTTCACGTCTGAAGGCCATCTTGAGGAATACGGCAGATTCTGGAACAGAGCATGGTACTTAGCCCTCACCACCCCAACTTCTAATAAGATCTGCATGTAAATTTACAAGTTATGAAGGTACTAAAACAAGAAGTCAGTCTTCTGCATGTGACAAAAGAAAGGAGGTGCAGCAAATACATACAAAAAGGCTATCCGTTGCTCATTATCAACAAGAGTTGTGTTGGATCCCTCCTGTTGCAGAACTCATTCTAGCCTAAAGAAGGACATGAAAAGGTTCACATAGTACCTGCTACTCTGAGGTTCATGAAGTACCTGCTACTCTGAGGTTCATGAAGTACCTGCTACTCTGAGTTTCATGAAGTACCTGCTACTCTGAGTTTCATGAAGTACCTGCTACTCTGAGGTTCATGAAGTACCTGCTACTCTGAGGTTCATGAAGTACCTGCTACTCTGAGGTTCATGAAGTACCTGCTACTCTGAGGTTCATGAAGTACCTGCTACTCTGAGGTTCATGAAGTACCTGTTGCCTTAAGTCCATCTTCTTTCTCCTGTGCACCCCAGCTTGCTCCACAAGGTAGCCAGTGAGTACCTCAGCCTCACATGTCGCGCCAAACTTGGTCATGATCCTGCAAGTAATCAGCACTCAGTCATATGATCCATGCAAACACTACGCAATTAGCAAGAGGGTAAACAAAGATTTTACCTGAAGGGTTATATCAGCTTGTTACCTGAAAGGATACAAGATGCTTGAAGGAGAACAAAAAGACCTAAGCACTTTCAGCAGCTTAAATCGCATCATCATCATCATTTTTGTAGACAAGCCCAAATGTTGATTATTTCTCTAATAGACAAGCTCATACTTAAACTTACTAGTGAATTGTTGTACTTATTTCATGTCTATTACCTCAATATCTCTTTGTTGTATGATTGGCAGATCAGCACAGCATGTGCCACCTGTATGCATGCAGAAGCAGCCATCAGCTTCATGCATCAGGTCTGCTGTGTAGTACGCTACAAACTCACAAATCGTGTGAATGCCCATCCCTCTAAACAGGACATCTTATGATGCTCAAGAAAAGGGAAGCAAGCAATGTCAAGTCAGGGCCCAGGACCCTTGTCCTCTAACTAATGTGATTATGCTCAAGAGGAGGAGGCACTTTCCTCTTGTCTCCAGCCTTCAGCCTTATCCAATGTCAGCAAAGGGTCGATGAGCGCGACCTCAGTAGACACTGCAGGAGGCCTAACATGGTGAGCAGTTGCAGGTAGTGACACGTGTGTGTGCAGATGTTCAGGCACTTCAACTGCCAGCCCACCCATGGTTTCTTCTGGGGAGATCTGGGGAGATGAGAGCTGAAGCTCTGCCCCAACTGCCAAGTCATACAGTTTTCCTAAAATTGTCTTAGAATGGTAACTCCTGTTTTCCTTTTCCATGAAGTGCGGAAACAACTGTTGATGAAGAAAGCGGGTAGAAAAACAATGTTCATCAAGCTTTGTGTCCAAGCTTCAAGGATGTAAATAACATCTTGAGCTATGGAAGGGTTATAGGCCTTGTAGGTATTGCCTCACATCAGACCTTATGATCCAGTAGGGCATTTACTACAAAAGAGCATCATGATGGTTACAAGTGACGCCTTCACCTTAGGTCTGTGCCATTCCTCAAGCCTGGCAGTTATGCCAGTCTTAGGGTAGTCAACCTTAGAGAAGATAGATAGACAGAAAGAGATGACTGAGCAAAATATCTCATCACACAAAGCACAAGAAACATCTTGTATTTGTTTTTTGGATAACAACAGAAGATGTTGGGAGGAGGGCAACGTCATCTCCGTCAGCTTTTGTTACCGAGGACGATTTGAAACACGGCATGAAGTTGCAATCAAACAGAAAATACGCACAGCGACGGAGTGGAGTCTTGTCAGTTGCTTGCACCCCTCACTAGCTGCTCCCAACTTCTCCTGATCTGACAGTGCCACATGGGCGTTGGCGATCTGACCCAGCATGTCATTCATCTGAAAATAGTGAACAAAAGCAAAGTGGCCAGATAATCAGGATTATTGCCTGATTTAAATAGAAAAAACTAAGTGTAACCTAAAGCACTTGCGAGGCAAGCATTTTTATATACTGGTTAATTCTAAGGACAATAGTAGGTTATTTCTCTCTTACCTGGAAATCCATAAAGAATTCTATAAGGTGCGGGTCCACCTGAATGTCCTTCTCCGTGCGAGGCTGTGCAGTGAGGACACATGAGGACACATGAGGACATAGGCATCTGACGCTCGGCATCACATGAGGACACAGGCATCTGACGCTCGGCATCACAGAGCAAACTACTATATCTTCAAGACTAACCTTCTACCTTTTACTAAAGCAGTTGTTTTCAAAATCATTCGTCAGCTCACTAAGGTGCAGACTCTACCAACCTTGAAACGAATATAAGCACCATTACAGCTTATTGGTTACTGCTTGCACCTTACACAATCCCTTTCACCTGCATGCCTGTGTAGTCGGCTGGATCCTCCATGTGAGGCCAGTCACTGAGGTCATCCATAGGAACCACCTGCGGCATCAATTAACGTTTATAACCTGGCCTTAGAGCTAAGGCATGCCAAAAAGAAATATTGAGCAGCTCTTGCAGTGTCTGAGTGTGCACTTCTTAGCTGGCTTAGCTGGATCGAGACCACCTCTCATCAACAGTTGGATTTCTAAAGCACGTTAGCAACTGCACCTGGCTATCCCAGCAGCAGAAGTACATATCACCATCTAGATCAGAGCCCCCAATTGCATTACTGTGTGGCCTGTGAGGCAATAGAGTTGGCATTCTCAACAACAAGCGGCTTTACATTTTTGTCTTCTCTGCAATTGAAACCATGACTAGGTACCTTGAAGCAAATCCCTAGCATTAGTAACATGCCTTCTAAACAATGGTGCCAGCATCACATTAATATACTAAATGGAAGTTCTTGTAACTTTGTCAAGCCTGTGGTACATGCATGTAAGTTGCATTGAGTGAATGAGAGCTCTCACCTGGACACGTTCTTAGGGAACACTACACAGTTCACAATGTGGCGCAATGCCTCATTGTCTGTTGCCCTCAGCACTCGAATGTCACCAGGGTGCAGGCACGGGTTCTTGGTAACTAGCACCCACACTCCTGAAAGAACCTGCGGAGTCTCCATTCCAGGTCTCTGGTACTGCAGAAATACCTGAAAAGAGTAATGTGAGAGGGATTAAGACAACTGCCATGAGTTGTGACCGGTATGCCCGTGGTAAGTATTTTTTGTATTACAAAAGATGCAGTGTGTTCATCAATTCTTTTTGTGTCAATACCATTCTTATGACAGGACACATTTGCTGACCTGATTCTCGTTTAGCACCCCGATCTCATCTAAGACACCAAACAGGAAGGCAGAGTGTTCTAGATAAATCCTGGTCTTCCGGCGCAACTGGAGGAGAGCATGCGCCCTCATGTACTGTGCACAGTGGTGAAATCAATAAGAGGCATGTTGTTCATGGAGGTGATTGCAAATAACAATATTCAGGTAATGCAAATAACATCATTTGAGAACATTACCTGAAGCAAGGATTGCAGCATGGGCTCTGAGACTTGGAAGCCAGCAGACAAGGACGCTAGGACAACACGAGACATGGATGCTGGCAGGTATCCCATTCCCTTGACTATTTGGACCTTCATGTAGCATGTGAAGGGAGGGAGCTTCACTTCATCTCATTGCCTCATTCATGTACCATTCAAAAAGTCTGTGAGATGAGGTAGCCCAAAAAATCTCTCAAAATAAGCAGGAGAGTAATCAAGAGGGTACCAGGAGAGTCATCAAGAGGGTTGATAATTTTGAACATCACATGAAATATGCTTTGCAACATGAGACAGTCTCAAATAGTGATCAGGCATGGAAGATTCAGAAAAGCTGAGACCATATTAAAGATGACAGATATGAATAGCCTGCCATGGCTAGGCATGATAGACAAGAGAAGACTGTGTCACCAGAGATTCATGCATGCCCCAGTGTAATGTACTACTTGCACACACAAATTACTGGATTCTTACCGCCTTTGATGTGGTAGATAGCATTGAGTCCAAGTCTCCAATCATGGATGTTGCGCGTCGTAGAAAAACCTACAAAACACCAAGATCGGCTTTAAACAGGCAATTTCTGGCACCCATAAAATCATGGTTCCAATCCATAATGATTCATGCATATGCAAAGTTTAAGACTCAATGTATCCATATTCACGTGCTGACTATGATCAGCGTGCCTACTATTAAAAATCAAAACCTTTGAAAATTCATCCGCACAGTAAGATTGTAGCTGTGCATGTTTCCTTAACACTCACATCACCAGAAAGCCCCAGTGCTAACAGCAGTATGATGATTTGCCTGTTGATAAAACCAGGCACAAAGGAGGCAACCTACAAAGCATGTGAATATGCAAACCTTCAGCAAAGCATCTTAGTGTACACACGTATGCAACAAGACATTTATTCTTACATACAGCTATAGGACTTCCTTCCTATAACTTTTCAAATCAGAGTCAGCTGCTGTAACCATTCAAACAGTCAGTGAAGGGAGTGTGGATCTGAATAAGATATAAGAGCTTCCCTCTGCTTCTTGTGCACACATTTACCTGCACCACCTCCACATCTGTATGTATGCTGTCAAACTTTTTTGCGCTTGGACGTATCTATGAATGATCAAACACATGTGACTCACAGTACTTGATCAAGAGAAGACTCGCTGCGGACAAAATGTTCAAAGAGGAAGCCAGGTACATTTTGAATGCTTCATTTAGCCTATATATGCTGGATCGCATCATTTACAAACAAAAAAAACCTTCACTTCAAAGAATCAAATACCTGGATAAGCCCAGGTGGCATCACATTGGATCCCCAAGGCACCAGCATTCCCTTACACCCTCCTAGCCTCACCTACAGGGAGACAGTTGCTAGACAACGTTGTATGGAGAGAGTAAGACACTGAGGGCCTTATTTCGGCATCGTGATATAGGTTTCATGCATCGCTACACTGAATGGTGTAGAATAATGTTTTTTTTGTGATAAATGCAGCGCTGTTTTCCCCTATCTTATCTCACTTTGTAGTCATAAAAGAGCTAATCCCAACAGTGAATGCACATACATACTCTTGGCACTAAAATGCTGAAATCAAGAATAAATTGCATCAAAATTTCGTGCCTTGTGCATATCAGGCAGAACAGGATCTGACTTCTTCAATTGTTGAGCTGCCATTAAACATCTGCAACTGCAGATGTAGTGAAGAAAAATATGACCACCATGTAGTAGCTCATAGACTCTCAACTCACCTGACAAGCCAAGGGTCTTTCCCGGCTCAACCCTAACGCTTCCATCATGTCTGCCGCAACATCCAAGCTGACCCTCATAACACCATCACTGGTAATGTATCTAAATGTGACACAGGATGTATCTGAGTATTGTCAGCAGACAAAAATGTGGGCCCCATGTACAATGATGAACAAGAAACAGTATTACAGTGTCAACATCCAGCTTCAGCGAGCACTACTATCTGGTACTTTGCCCCTCACACTTCACTAAGAGTAACTTTCAAACAAATGTACATGAACTATATCCCCTCCATTCTGATTACCTCTGAGCAAGAAGAGTGTCTGCATTTGTAAGAATGAATCTGAAAAGGCAACACTGGAATAAGGCATCTGTAACTCACTTTGCTCGTCCCTCATGGTCCTCTTCATCACAAACCTCAATATCCGGAATCATGACAAAGTCAGTGGGGTCCGGCTCCTGGATAGAAACAATGATCACAGGGAGTTAGCGGAGAATTGCTTCAGGTAGAGCGCTGATTTGAAATGGTCACTCTTTTAGCATTACAGACTGGCCTATGCACGTTCCAGGACAGTTAGCCCCTGTGCCCCCAGTAAAGCAAAGACTTTGACTTCAATACTAGAGTTCGATGTTCAAAAGAAACTGGAAACATACCTCTTCCGCAGGGGACTCCTCAAATAACTCTGACACTGAGGGCATCAGTGCACTGTCAGCCTCAGCACTTGGCAGGCTAATGGATGCCTCATAACCTGATTGGTCTTCACCACTTTCACAATCCATTAGTGCTGAGGCTGAACCACCGTTGGATACAGACTCAGGGTCCAGGTGATGACTATTCACCATCTTATTACGGAACAAAGCTTGCTTAACTCCAGTTGCAGATACGGATTGGATGGGCCCTTTCAGGACGGCAGCATCCAGTGTCGCAACCACAGTGTTGGTAAGGGGGGGAGTGGATATCCATTGCTGTGCAGGCCGCTTGTATTTGAAGCATGGTAGGGCTCGGAATGTGCATGTGAAGGCCTGGCCTAAGCGTGAGGCAAACCTGCAAGTGCGTATGGGCAACAAAAAGGGCTGAACTGTGAAACTATGACGTGATGAAGTCAAAAGATACGATACAGTGTTCGTGTACAGGCGAGGGCCTGTCACATGTTTAGATATCTGTCCAAGTCACATTCCAAGTCACATTCCTTGGCTAAATAATTCTGACATCTTAAAATCTGATTAATAGCGCGTCATGACTATTTGGAATAGGGCATTCTTCCTTCCATACTTGGCTCTATTTTTTATGTGGCTGAAGTCCCCAATCCAGTAGCGAACGTGCTCAGTTGACAAATCCACCTCATCTTTGTCGTCAGATGAGTACACAGATGACATAAACCAGGCTCCTGCAGACCTCAGCTGATTGGAACTGAAGGCAAGGAGCTCAAAGCGCTCTTCAAGCAGAACAATGCCATGCCTCAAGAAATTGACCATCCTGCAAGATGCCATAGGAGGCTTTGAAGATCGAGGGGAAACTGTGAGGCGGGCGGGCACCCCTTCATGATGGATGGGGTTAACACAAGAGACATCCTTCTTTTTCAAGATGGATGGGGTTAACACAAGAGACATCCTTCTTCTTCAAGATGTGAAGGCATGACACACCTGTTCCTTAAATCTTGATAGTATGGATCTTCCCATTTCCTACGCTTGTCCTCTTCTCCAAGCTTAGGTAAACGTCTGTCGACAAAGCACTCAGGTTGGGACGTCGCCAGAAACACTTGCTCTCCCTAAGTGACAGCAGACGAGAGAAAAATCCAGTATTTGAAAACTTCTTAGCTCACTTATGGGACATGCAACTCGTACAATAACTGCACAGCCTGTGTTAATCAAAGGAATCATTCACAATGATGGTGTGAAGGACTGGACATCCACAGAAGATATGATCAGACAATAGGCCTGGAGTCACAATTTATTCCCCTAGACACTACAATATCAGGTAGGTACCAGCTCATCTCCAAAGGCAACCCTGATGAAGTGTTCTTGGTGCTCCTTAAAATTCCGCAGCACTCGATTGGAGAGGTCCAGCTCAGGAGGGAGGCACACCACCCTACATGAACAGGTCAGACACAACTTCCTACATGAACAGGTCAGGCACACCACCCTACATGAACAGGTCAGACACAACTTCCTACATGAACAGGTCAGGCACACCACCCTACATGAACAGGTCAGACACAACTTCCTACATGAACAGGTCAGACACAACTTCCTACAACAGTTAGTGCAGAGGCGTACTGGAGTGGCCAGAGGCATTTCAAAGAGATGTCCAGATTGACATTGCTGTCTTACAATTGTCCACCAAACTAGAATCATTTTCATACCTAGTAGGAGTAATCAGAAGCCTTTTAGTAAAACAAATGTTGCTTTCAGCAGCATCCACTGAACCCTCCGTAGCTACTTGGCCCAGCCCACTGCCTCCTGATGCTGATCCAACAGGAGTTACTGCTGCTATTGCGTCTACCAAATGCTTAACGTTGGTCAGCATCTGAGAAGTAAGACAGAATTGCTATTAGCCCAGTCAGGCAGACTTTATATCAGTCAAAGTCAGGAGCAAAGAAGCATGAGCAATATTGTTCACTAAGTTCGCCTACCTCATCCCTTGGTTTGTTGTCATCACTTATACTGGAAACACCCGCTGATGCTATTCTTATCAGGTATTGCAAGAGATCAGCTGGTTCCTTGGTTGTCCCAGATCTCCTGACCCGCACAGCTGCTAGGGCAGCACCCACAATTGATGTAGCTTCCCTGATATGCGCTCCCACAGCAAGGCAGTCATATAGTCCAGCCTCTATTAGAGACAAGTACGAACAAACCACTGTTAGAATGTTAGGTGCCTCTAGCAGAAAAAAAGGTTCCTACCAAACATCTAGGGCATGTTTTATCTGCTTCTTCAAAGCAGGACATTTATGGCTGGACCTCTAGTACAAGGTTCACAGAAATAAACTATCCTTCAAGTTAGGCGCTATTGGCACTGCACGAGGGCTAAGTACCTGCAACTGTGTAATCCTGGGCCTTCAGCAGGTCAATCAGTGAAGGTGACACCAGTTCCCTTGGCAACTGCCCACAGGTCACAAGGCACATAAGCGCATATGCTACCTGTGTGAACGAGACCAACAACCACCCTTAGTTCATCAAGGCAGCACAGAAGTTGGGCTGCCTGCTGGTGTTTGATGCTTATTGAATCTCCTAGCCAGTCAGTCACAAGTTCAATCAAAGAATTGTATTGATCGCCAAAGATAGAGTACTCTGCTCAATTCATGCGCTGTTTGTTGCGCAACCTGCCCCCCTCTTGAACTCCTGCAGAAGGTCAACATGATGTGCAGGACTGTCGTACTTTCTTATGCATGCCTCCAGAAACCAGGGAGCCTTCCAAAGCAAGCCAATGTTGCGGCTGAAAAATCTGAATCTCTGTAATTTCCCGAGAAAGCCTCCATCCCTCTCTTAGCCTGCTCTGCGGAAGTACGGCCATAGCCTCAGCCGGTTCCAGCAGGCCAAACTCCACAAGAGTCTGTAAGAGCCTCTGCACAGTGCCTTGACCATCATCCCTGGGGGTTCACAGCACAAAACATAGTCATTGCGAGAAGACTGTCATGCCTCCAGAACAAGGAATGTGGAAAAAGACGCAGATCCCACAGAGTCCTGAAACAAGTGAGAAACCAGACATATACAGCACAAAGAAAGACCAAGAACTATCATCTTGCCCTTCGCACATGATCGAAAACACTTAGTGTAAAAACAATATTTTGCTCACTCAAGAAGTCAAAAGACATCTCACCGGAGGCTGATCCTGTAAGCGTAGCATCCTCCAACTGCACCCACCCCCGTCCAGTCACCACTCACTGTCCACTCCAGCCTGTCATCTTGACCTCCACCAGTAGGCCAAGAGCTCAAAGGACGCTTGTATGCAGCTGCACTGCCTTCACCACCCATCATCTTCACGCCAAGGCTCCCGGATTGTGGTGTACTTGCTGCAGCTGCCCTGGAAGAGGCTGCTGGGCCCCTGGCTGCGATTTTAGGATACTGGTTATCCTGGCCTCCTTGTGATAGGACCCACTGTTTAAGTTGAAATTGCAGCGCCCTTTGAAGCAGTTCAGGGCCGATCTTCCTCCTCACTTCTGGTGGTCTGCTCACTTCTATTATCAGGGTGTACAGGTTTGCACCAGACTGCACTCCCAACATCTCCTGACAGGACTTACAACCAGTGGCAGTGAGATCAGAGGCAGAGCTTTGGACACTCCTGACTGTCGGTTCAGTTGACTGTTCCAGTCGAATCTTGCTGCGGAGCGATTGAAAGCCTATGATGAGCTTTATTAGAGAGGAAGAAGATGAAGAGGAGGTTTTCATATTTGAGTCAGCTCTAGCCTTTGAGGCGGTCTTTCTTTGCTGACCACGAAGGGATGTCCTCTCTTTACCTTTCCCCTTAACTGATGATGATGCAGAGTAAGAAATGGCTCCACAATCTGGTCTCAAAGCCTTGTTGCTCCTCTGAACGTCCTGGAAAGTGAGAGTGAGGGACCTGGACCAAGGGTTAACACGCAATTGCACCCCCCTGGCGCTGCTAGGATGTTGCCACCACTGACTGAAAACCAGGGGTGGGTGGGCATCAACTTGGTGCATCTCTTCTTGTGGGCACTGCGACTGGTGGCTGTGGCTTCTGTCTGCTTTGTGTGGCAACACACAATTATGCAACCCATCAGCAAAACATCCTACGTGCTCAATGCTTCATCCCGTGCTAATTGATAACAGATTATGAACCAGCTAAGTAACTATTTGTTTGAGCTTACCATTCAGTGAGAGCTGCTGAGGCGTGGTAGGCCTCAGTGATGAAATCAGGTTACCCAATGACAGGGTACACGAATGAGCCTCCACTTGCAAGTCGCCATGCCACCTCAGAGACAACTCATCTGGTCTGTGAATCTGAAACCTGGGTCTCAGGGATGCAGAAAAACCATCAATCATTCAGAGCAGCGATCCATGTCCATTAAGCATTAGAGACTGCATATGAATTCTACAAGGGAGCTATCATGGTGTTTTCAACAAAAGTACCTGAGCGCTTGGTCATTAGCTGATAAAGAAGGAATCAGCGTCAGTACAGAAGGTAAGAGAGCAGCTGTAACCCTCTGTTCATTGCGTGAGGCTGAAGCAGGTTGGGGGGGAGGGGGAGGGGGAGGAGCATTGACTCTATGCCTGCTAGTGGTAGTGGAAGCTGAGGGGGCAGCTGCATCCCTTGAGAAAGATTGGATGCGCCTTTGTGTGTCTTGCGAGAGGTCCTGAAGGATCACTGCATCATGATGACTCCGCAATATTAAGAAAGCCATGACCTCTGGCAGTGTTTCACCATCATAACGAGTGGAGCCACTAGAAAACTGGTTAGAGGTCATCAGTGTGCCATGGCCTTGACCACTGCCTGCATGTCTAGAACCTCTTGCCTCAGAATTTATTAGGTTTGGGGTTTCTTTTTGCTTAGGGGGGGGCAGTAGCAGAACTCTACAAGACTGCACCCGATGTTGATGCAAAGGTACTGCATAACAATGACCAAGAACATGAAGAAGTTCAATACAGGGAATGAACGCAACCACTTCTCAATAACAAGCACTACACACAAATTGAACATCAGATCACAGAAGAGTAGGTGTGTCTGTCCCTCTCCGTATTTTTTAATCAGACCTTGGACTCATAGGAGCTGAGCAGGCCTCAACAGTTATTGCAACCTGCAGAATAATTGCAGTCACCTTGACTTGAGCTAGGAATGCAGAATTCTGTTCCTGACGCTCCTCGAAGGGATCCCAGAAGGTCATGAACTGCGTCTGCTAACTCCTTGGCTTTGCAATCAAACCTGTACATGATGATCATGTGTTATCCTATTTGTTCATTAGACAAGAGGGGATAAGATACTGCAGTGTTGTCACACTTTCCTAGGATCATGGGAAGTAGAAAAAATAATGAAGTCTTTCGCTTTCTGCCTAGACATGCAAGTCTGCACGATCCACACCCACACAATAATGCTGTCACAGTGGAAGCATAAATTATGCAGATCTTTACTCTTGAAAGCAATCCTCATACCTGACGCCTGAAACCTTGACAACCCTCATGCTCTCATCACTTTCCGTTTGACAGAACATGGCAACTTTGCCCTGCAAAGATTTCACGATTTAGCGAATGTTGTTTAGAAACAGTTTAGATAATAAGGAGAGCTTTGAACTTAAAACGCACCTAATTACGCAGTCAGAGAGACGAGACTTAATGTACGGCTGATCTAGAAAATTGGGATGTATACCTTTAGCATCGTCATAATCGTCTCTTACATTTGGATACAAACGTGTGACCTTTTTCAACAGCGCTGTAGCGAGCGATCAGCACGGGTAGCACGGATTATAGTAATATGAGAGTGCAAGTTGGAGTGTATGAAATTATGCAAAAATTTTAAAATTCCTAGCGTAGCAATATGAATATAATATGATGAGAAATATCTAAATGGTGGTAGTATGGGCCATAATACTCAGAAGATAGTATAATGAGGTGATTGTAGCCTGTGACGTCTACGCCAGTATGTATTATAACTGATGCTAACACTTGTCGAATGAATTTATTTATCTGAATTACTGAGGCTTACTGCAAACGCCAGGGATGCTTCTTGTGGAGTGCAGAGCCACCACAGAGATTCAAATGAAACGCTGCTGTCTGCATCTAAATACCATCCATTTACACTTCTGAGGAGGACAATATGCTTCTATGCATGGTGCTGGCTGCTGCACTACAGAGATTGAGAAGGTATGAAGAGAGAAGTCAACAATACAGCTTGATTCCACTCATGCTTTTTCCCTAATGTCCTCTACCATGCCCCTTTTTCTCATGCTTGCAGTATTCATAGTCAAAAGATACATTTGCTGCATGGATTGTAGGTTCTACCAACTGCAACTAAGCTCACAGACCTATGATAGTTCACGGGAAGGAAGGCGCGCATTTGAATTGAGGACATCTCCAAGACAGGTGGCACCTCTTTGTGCCAAGTGGCCATGAAGAGTGACCTGTTCAATCCTTTTGGGGACTGGGGTGGTAACTGTCTTGTAAGGACCAAGTTCCAGTCTTGATCGGAGTTCTTTAAAGTGAATTCTTTTTTCCAACCATGTGCACCACATGAACCTTTATCATAACTTGACTGATCCTGTGTGAAATTGGGTTTCCTCAGCCAAGTCCAAAATATCTCCAAAAACATTTCCTTGCGTTATGTGATCAAATTCCTGCATTTGGTTGTGGACCAAAATGGACTGGGTCATCCCCTGACATGAGGCTCTCTTTTGCTTGGCCAGAAGTGCTGTGTCCACAGTGGCAGTCTCATAGCCTTGAGCGGCAAATGAATCGCTGTACGCTCAGGTGCTTCGTAAAGTTGTAGAACTTTTTGTGGCATTGTATCGCATCAGGCATGCGCTGTTCATGCCTTCTATGCTCAAGTGCATACGAAGAATGTGGGTTGCTAGTGGGTAGTTTCAAGACGTGTAGCTAAGAATGTGAGCATTGAATATTTTGCTAGTGCCAAGACATGCAGGTCCCTTGTGAGAATATATGTGTGGAAAGAGCTCGCAATCTATCACATCTGCCCATCTAGATATTCCCTGAATACGTACTGATTTAGAAATCCCTCAGATAGTAGCCGGTTGCTATTGATTTCTTTTTTAACACAGATTTGTGTTTGCAAATCCTTGTAAAAACAGGAGAGATTACATCCTGGAGCATGACATCACATTCTACGCTAATGAGGTGGGGTCGTCAATCCCTTCAAACTAGCTATTTATAATATGACGATTCTACAAGCGTGGGAGCAGCAGCCTTGCAGGAGTTGAAAAGCAGGTGGAGTTGCTAGATTTTTAAGAGTGGAAGTCTCATGTTACGCATGGTTTCAAGCTATTTTCAAATGTTTTTCTCTTGACAAGGAGCATTTATTACACTTTTCCTTCATTGTCTGTTGGTATGCTCCCCTCCAAAGGAAAGCCTGCTCTATGGGCACTTATTACCCTTGGATCTGCTCAGCCCTGTGATCTGACAGAGAAAGTGGTGGCCTTGCATGATGCTCTTGAATATACTGGCGGCACAAATATAGGAACATGGCTCAATCAACAGTAGTCATTGGCATAGCTGCTGTCCTAAAAATGTCAGGTGTCCTCATATAAATCCATTCACAAAAGGGAATGTGAGAAGGTCGATGGGTGAGTTTCCATGGCTAGCTTTTCGGGTGATAACACTAAGAATAAGCATCTAAATGTTACAAATGGATTCATGCCTCATATTCATATGCTTTTTGGCACTTCTCTCAGCTCTCCCCTGAATATGGTCTGGAAGATAGTCTTTATCTAAGTAGGGTACGATACCCTCGCATGATCTGAAATGTAACTTCCTACTTCATTGAGAGCATGCATAGAAAGTCATTCATTTCCTCAGATCGTTGGTTACAGAGGTACAGCAAATAAATAATGAAGAACGTCCAGGTGCATCATTGCAAAGGTCCCATTGAAATGTAAACATTATGTATCAGAGAATACTAAATATTGCTCATGTTAAATGCAAATGAATGGTTGATGCCCGTACGGAAAGGACAGCCCTAAGGGTTTAAAAATTTCATCGCACGGGTAAGTCACGGATACTTGACAGCCGTATCGCGGTATTTGAACTCGCGATCAATGTCTCAAAAGCGCTGTAGAACGTTTTTCAATTTGGGTGCTTCAAACGACATGACCGATGCAATCGAGGCCATTGCCGAGACGCTCCGTAATCTTGCTGGATGTGCCCTATTCTCAGAGTCTGTGTTCAGTACAGCAGATGCTACTTCCACTATCAAGTTGTTGATGGAGACGGTCCGTGACTCTCCCAACGTCTGCTCAAGTACTCAACTGATTCCTCTTATGGGAGCTGCGCTTGTGAAAGCTTGGTGTTATAACAGAGCCCATCTGAATATCAATGCTGTGCCACCCCCTGGTTTGCTTTTGGTGGCTCAAAGCGCTGCCATCAAAGATGTTAGCAAGGATATTTGGGTAGATGATGACCTTACTGCTGTATACAAGGTATGGAAAATTGTTCTGCATGTATTTAAGCAGAGAATACCAAGCTTATGGAATGATAAAAAGAAGCCATAGATACTTTGTAGTACTTGCATGTTAGTCATAACCCAGCGCGACATCAGCTGTAAAGAAACTGCTCATAGGCTGCTGACGTAGCTCTGAAGAATCTTGTTGTAGGAGCCTTTGTCCAAGCGAAAGGCTCATGCCCCTGAGAGCAGTGCCTCTATTGGAAAGGACTCCAAAACTAATAAAAATCCGTTGGTGAGTTTGTTTTATGAGGCAGAGCATGTATTTTTATGTCTGCGTGCAAAAGCCTTTGTTCCTTTGTTGTAAAATGTTTTTTCACCAATTCAGACATGCTTTTTGAAGATTAGAAGGTATCATAGTCAGGTTAGGTTTTAAAAGCTACTATAGAGACCTGTGTGACATGTAGCTCAGACTTAGAGCACATATGAGCTGAATGCTTAGCACCAAGGGAAATTTATCCTGACTCTTATGCTATGTCTGTCAAAACAGGCTGGGGTTCCCAATTGCGACATCGCTTCTCTCCTGTTGAAACAACTCCAGGAACCACCAATAGTAAGGAATCTCTAAGCAGAGGCCGCAATTCCCCATGTCCTTTCCCAATTAACAACTCACAGATGCACAGGATCTTAAAAAGCAGATCTTTTGCTCATCATGTCACAGTGATAGAATGATTGCCGCTGTGATAGTGTCCCACCTTCCTGCAGCAACTGAAACTGTTCCAGAAGTTTGTGGAGGAGTTTGGGTCTCAAGGTATATGGGAGCTCCTTCAGGTTTGTTACATTTCATCAGAGCTGGCTCCTGCCCGAGAGTCTTACTTTCATATCTTGTAGGACTGCTTGACAGATAAATCTTCAGACATAAAGTCATTATTGACTGGGGATGTGCAAGGGAAAACGAATGACCATCTGTTTCGCAGGCAGTAAATAAGCAAATTAAGGAGAAAAGCCCAGACTCTTTGACTGTGGATGGCAAGCCAAGGACAGCTGGTGGTGTCTTTATCAAGCTTGCAGCCAAAAGGTATGGACTTGGCGTTTTCAATCTGCATGTTGCAGTTCATTTGTTGAGACCCCAAATAATGATTGTGGGCATAATGTGCATCAGCGTTAAATGTGTGGTCATCCCCTCCTGCAATGTTCTCGAGTTGCAGGAGATCTGAAATTAAGATGAACAGGGGAAAGTCGTCGGCTGATGTGCCGCAGTTCACATTGAGAGCGTACCAAGTAGAGGCTGTGGAGAAGATACTGTGTTCTAAGGGAGGGAACTGGGTCGTAGCAGCGCCTACCAATGCGGGCAAGACTGCCATATTTATAGAAATTACAAAGTGAGGGTCCTAAAGCAGAATGCAGGGCTTCTCTAACAGTTTTGACTTCAGATGACAAACATCCTTTTTGCCCCAGAATTGCACTCCTCTGTCAGTTTAGCTGCAGGTATTACTCAGAATCTGGCTAGAGGTAAAAGATATGAGATTGGATAGTGCTTAGCTCATCTCTTGCCATTGTAGGCACCTGCTTCGGAAGAATCCTGCAGCAAAAACACTGATCCTGGTGCGTTGTCAACTTTCAATATTCTAGATAACAACTCATGAGCATGGGGTCCAGGAGCCATATGGATCAGAGCCTCCTCCCTTATCAACATGTGCTTTCATTAAGCTCAGTGCACAACATGCGCTATGATGCTTTAGTCTATCCTCAAGCCTCCTTTGGCCTATTTCAAACCATTTGCTGCATGGCTCTCAGGTCCCTACCATTTCCCTTGCTGGTCAACAATGCGCTGCATATGAGAAAGCAGGGTTCGGAAAAGTCCCTGTAAAGAGTAGAACATCCTCCAGAATGGACAAATCTAGTAAGGCAGCTGATGAATCTTTTTTTTCAGGCGTTCAGACTGCTGATCGCAAGACGCTTGTCTCAGCAGCATTAAGAAATCAGCCGACAAATGAAACACCTCTAGCATCGCAAGAGTTCAGCATGCACAGAGTGGATTGGTTCTGTTCAGATCGCCAGGTGACAGAGATAGAGGAGGAAGATAAACTGAATTAATGCAATATCAAATTTTGATTTTTGTTAGTCTTATTCTGATATTTGCAAGATGTGATTTGAGCTGTTAATGTTGGAGCAATCAAGGGTTTAGCACCCATGTTAATGTTGATGGAGCAGTCAAAGGCTTGACATCCATGGCTTGTAGCTGCACCCCGATCATTGGAGAGAGGAGCTACAAAGGCTATCTGTCTTGGTGATGGAGAGTGGAAGCATGAGGAACCTGCTGGTCTGTGGAGCTGCTAGGTTGGAGGATCTCGATCTCGTGGTTCTTGACGAGTGTCATCACACAACCAAGGAACATGCTTATGCCAAAGTCATGTCTTACTATGATTCAAGTGCTTCTAAACCCCAGGTGTGAGATAAAGGTCAGATGACAATTAATCTTGAGCAAAAATTACAAAGGGTGCAACGTATGCTTATTGTAAGAACCTCCTCCTTGCCAGTGACTGGGACGTTGACCACCTCGCCTGTGTGATGCAGATCCTAGGGTTCTCTGCTTCACCTGCAGGAGGCAGCACTGTTGCTAAAGTAAGAACCATGTTGACTGTATTCTGTGAAGCCAGGTTGGCGTTCCAAGGATAGGGAGGAAGTAAAGTAAAGTCCAGTGGAAGACTATCGATAACAATTTGCTCATCTTCTGATCAAGATCATAAAATTGCGACTGCTTTGCATTTGATGCTCTCTGCTCTTAGCCTCTGCATGTGCTTTAGGTGCATGCAAACCTGGAGGATTTGCTTCTTCGTCTCAATGCAAACCTGCATGTGGTGCCTGAGGAACAAGTTCAAGAGGTACATTTCTTTTTTGAGACCATCTGATGTTGTGGTTTCATTCTGGAGGCATAAACTTACATGAGCAGTTTTCAGTTCTGCCCTCTTAGGCTACAAAGTTGCCTGGAAAGGAAAAATGCCTCAGCAACAGGCTGTGCGCACAGGATTTTTGCAAGATTTAATTGATATACGACTTGATGACTGCAACGATTGTGACCACATGATCTGGATGGGCCTCCTGTGTTGGAAGTAATTGTTGGTAATGCTGCAGGTAGCACCATCACCATTGGAGCAAGTTTGTGTAGTTGAATCCAGGGATGAGGATCGCACTATGTGGATGACACTGAGAGAGAGGATGGTTGTCACAGCACTGAATATCGGTAAGATTACTGCTTCAAATACAACCATGGTTATGTAAGAGTACAGATGAAAAGTTTGTATTATCAGAATTAAGTAATTTAGATTATTTTCTGCTATCATGTGTTTTACAGGTGCATCTCTTAACAGACTTTCCAAGATTGCCACCACGCATCCCAGCTCCAAAATGGAGCTGTGGCACAATACAGAACTGTTGAATAAAGCAGTATCAGATTTGAACAATGTTTCTGCCTTCCAAGATGTGAGCCAATCCTGACCTACAGACTGCATGACAGATCGACAAATACTCAGCTCTGGAATTTTGTAGGATTTTGCTTGATTGGTAGTCCTTTCTATGATCAGTAGCTATAGGCAGCAACATTTATGTGCTTCTTTGCGAGACTTGCCCTACGTCACAACTGATAAGATATATGAACTCATCCGCACCTAACTTCTGCATCATCTGCCTTGCCTCCAGTCTCCTTGTTTGTTGTTTCCTTCAGGTTTGCTCCTGGGCAAATGAAACCAGGGAACTGGCAGCTGCTTGGCAGCTTCCCAGATTGGGTGTTTGCGTGGTGCTCGTAGAGGTGAGCCTCATGTTTCAAGTGTGTAGCATTAAAGTTGTTAGTGCCATCCATCTATATTTCACATGTCTTGACAGCTTTTAAGTGCCTCCTTTGTCCCCTTCAGCAGAGATATTCTTAAATCATGGTTTTCTTATGCAGGTCCTCAGACGTGGCAGTGATATATTGATTGACACAGGGCGTGAGGCAGCCTTGCAATTTGTTTGCCGCGAACTGCTGAATCTGGCAGTGTACATGAAGGTATTGGTGACAAGGCTTAGCAACCTGAAGGCCATCGTTGGCAGTAGCCAAACAGCCTCTGAAAACAGTGTGGACAGCATGTCGTCCTGGATGGCAAGGCTGATGCGCAACTGTGGCTTTGAAGATGATATTGAGCTGCCTGAGGATGAGGAGCCAAATACAGGAGAGGGGGTTCCACACTCACCAGATGCTGTTAAAGCAAGTCTTCTAGACCAGCTGCCTGATCTGAAAGATCGGGTTGTAAATGGCCCCTCACCTACTGCAATTGCTATTTCTGCAGCAAGCCTGAGGAACAAGGTATAGATTCAAAGGTGGCCCATGAACCAACAGCTCATGTGCTGTGACGTGTGCAAACAGCTCATGTGCTGTGACGTGTGCAAACAGCTCATGTGCTTGAACGTGTGCAAACAGCTCATGTGCTGTGACGTGTGCAAACAGCTCATGTGCTGTGACGTGTGCAAACAGCTCATGTGCTGTGACGTGTGCAAACAGCTCATGTGCTGTGACGTGTGCAAACAGCTCATGTGCTGTGACGTGTGCAAACAGCTCATGTGCTGTGACGTGTGCAAACAGCTCATGTGCTGTGACGTGTGCAAACAGCTCATGTGCTGTGACGTGTGCAAACAGCTCATGTGCTGTGACGTGTGCAAACAGCTCATGTGCTTGAACGTGTGCAAACAGCTCATGTGCTTGAACGTGTGCAAACAGCTCATGTGCTGTGACGTGTGCAAACAGCTCATGTGCTGTGACGTGTGCAAACAGCTCATGTGCTTGAACGTGTGCAAACAGCTCATGTGCTTGAACGTGTGCAAACAGCTCATGTGCTGTGACGTGTGCAAACAGCTCATGTGCTGTGACGTGTGCAAACAGCTCATGTGCTTTAACGTGTGCAAACAGCTCATGTGCTTTAACGTGTGCAAACAGCTCATGTGCTT
>BEGY01000124.1:0-70697 GCA_002335675.1 Chlamydomonas eustigma | reverse complement strand
TGCTGTGACGTGTGCAAACAGCTCATGTGCTGTGACGTGTGCAAACAGCTCATGTGCTTTAACGTGTGCAAACAGCTCATGTGCTTTAACGTGTGCAAACAGCTCATGTGCTTTAACGTGTGCAAACAGCTCATGTGCTCTGACGTGTGCAAACAGCTCATGTGCTTTAACGTGTGCAAACAGCTCATGTGCTTTAACGTGTGCAAACAGCTCATGTGCTGTGACGTGTGTGATGACACAGCTGGTGGGGATCTTTAAAAATACCCTGTCAAGCCTGTCATTCTTCTGACCTCACTCCTTGCTCCCTCTGTTTTTCTAGCCCTTGCTGCGTTATTTTGGGCGTTAGCTCATGCTTCATGACCTTTGTAACTGTGTGCAGGTCCTCTCAAAAATACCTGCTCCTGAGGATATTGACATTGATCCTGTGGAGCTCTTCAGGGATGTCCTAAAGGTGCTAAATTCAGTCAAGAATACATTTCTCAATCCTGATTCTGCACTATCAGCTCTAATAGCAAAAACACTGAGCTGTGATAGCGCAATAAGGCTCAAACTGTGGCAAGCCTTTGACTGACGCTTACGAATGTTTTTTGTGCGCCCTTTTGAATGATGTTTATAATCATGCCTCCAACTCCGTACCCTTGTACTTGGCATACTCACCGAAGTATGTCTCTCTACTTGCCCCCATGCCTTGATCTCCCTCATTAGTGCCGTGCCATTAAACCACAGGGTCTGCGCATATTAGGTGATGGGACTAGTCCACTCTCAGACACACTTCAGGCTGCGGGTATGGATCTTGTTGCCTCTACTGTGGGCGCCATTGTGCCAGGTTACCTTCGGCCGGCCCCTGCGTGCCATCCAAAGATCTGGGAACTAGTACAGTACATCAGACGGTACAGGTGCAAGCATCAATGATCAGAGTTGGTTTCAAATCTAGGCTTAAAGGGTTACATGAGTAGAGGCCACCTGTTAAGTATCTTAAGTTCATTCTGACCCTAAATCCCTTGCAAGCATTGTGCATGCAGTTCATTCTGACCCTAAATCCCTTGCAAGCATTGTGCATGCAGTGACCAGGAGGCCTTTCATGGTATCATCTTCTCAAGAACGCGCCAGGGTGCCTACTACTTAGCAGATGTGCTTAGAGCTGCCTCTGCCCCAGTTGTGTTGCCTTCACGAGGGACTGCATCAGACCCAGCAATCGGCAACCTATCTTCTCCCACTCGTGCCTCCAGGGCCAACCTGACATCAGTGCTGTCATACAAGAATGGAGACTCCTACCCCAAGAGCCAAAGTGATGACATGAATGACAGCCTGGTGCCTAATTCACAGCATGTGTATGTCTCCTCGGAGATGCAGCCTATGTCCGTGGATGATGTGGACAAGCAAGACCCTTATTCTGCACACCATGGCGTTGTCTTAGCATCATGTTCATCTTCTCATGTGCTTGAGTGTACTGTTCCTGAACCTGGCCCTGCTTCTGCTGGTGATGAGCCTCTACTAGGGTTTGTGCAGAGTGTGCACGTGTTTGTGGGTCATGGGGAGTCCTCAACCAAGAGAGATGGCTGGCTTAATAGAGGAGGCGGAGATGGAAGCCTTGAAAACAGCTCAGAGCTTGTCAGCAAGGGCATGTCTGCAAACAAGCAGCAGTCTGTTCTGGAGCAGTTCAAAGTGCGCTCACTAATCTAAGCAGGCTCCCAGCAGTTTCAGGATCGATAATGATTTCCTAGTCCCTAAGTTGGATAACACTTTGACTAGTTATTAAGGTGGTCTTAGTTACTTAGTATTCCTCAGCTATTGCAAGTGCTGTGGAGTGCTTTACATATGATTGTTATTTCCTTCAGTTCTTGAAGAACCTGTTTTGCCTAGGTGAGGTGCCTAGGTGTCATATAATATATTTTTTTTCTTTTTTCAATCAATGTCACTCCTGAATCGAGACCCCTGCCACCAAATCCTGAAACAATGAGCCATTTAATTGTAGGCTCCAGGCAGGCGCTTGCTCATTGCAACCACTGCTGCTGAAGAAGGCTTGGATGTGCCATGCTGCGAGTTCGTGGTGAGCCCTTAGAAAGTGAAATGTTTGTGCAGTGCACACATGATCAAGAATATGACCACTCAGCTCACACTCTGATTGCTAGAAATGTGTACACAGCATTACAACACTAATGATTGATATTCCTCCCAACCTTATGAAGGTGCGCTTCAGCCCCGCGGCCTCTGGCATTCAGAGAGTGCAAGCGCGAGGTAGAGGGAGGAAGCTTGGCTCAGTGTATTTCTGCCTAGTGCAGGTGAGGCTGAAAGCTCTGGTGCTGAAAGATGCAAACATTTTTACTATGTCCTGGTTTGCCTTTTCCGATGCTAGCAGCCTTCTCACAAATACTTACAACTTGCTCTGAGCAGGTAGTAAGCAATCCGCTGGTGATATCTACTGCCTACTTTGTGATAGGTAGACCTGAAGAAGTGATTGGTAGACCTGAAGAAGTTGTTACACACCAGGATTCCTAAACACATTTTCCTGTTTCATGTTTGCAGAAGGGTGGGGAGGCCAAAGATGAAAAACTTCATAATAAATCTGAGAGGGAAGAAGTGGCTATGAAGATTGCAATGGCTGAACGTACAGTTGGAGGAGTAGCCTGCTGAAATACTACATTCTGCATGCACTCTCCATAGACATTTTATTTCTTTTCAACAGTCACATGAAAAATTATTCTGTTGAACTACAGCAGTCCTTGCCTCCTAAAAAAAATTGATCTTTTCAGCTGAACATTTCCTCCTTGGGTGTTTAAGTTTAAACTACCTAAGATGTCTTAAAGATACGTTAGTTGGGTCACTCATGTTTCAGCAGTTGAATAAAGCAGGCCTGAATTACAATCATCAGAATCGCAATTTCCATTCCGCTCATCTTATAAAAAAATGGAGCGTTCAACATGCGTCCGTTCGAGTAAGTTTCATAGACCTCTGCACTAATATATCCTCCATACTTCAGAACCGATGTTTTCTATAGCAGCATAAGAGTCACGGCTAGCACAGTCGTGAGGTACGGCTGTACCTAGTTGAGCCTTGAGTGTTCAGAGTTGTTGCTGACAAGAACCTTTTTGATGTTGTGTGAACACGCGATTTTATATAAATCATAATTGATGAGCAATGTACACTCCTCTTGAAATATGCGGTGTTTCACGGATTACGAATTGCGCATGGAAGTTCTGGTTTTAGGGTTATTACGTACTCGCTGATGATTCTTCGCCACGTGGAAGTCATGACTTGCCCCATGAATATGTATTGTTCCTGATGGCCATCGCTTATATTTATTGCAAATTTCTATGAATGAATTGATCCAACTCATGTCGCTTGAGACCCCACTGTCAGTCCACCTTTTACCTAAATCAATTGATTTTAAAGGAACAAGTATTTCAGATAATATAGGTAATGCTTTTGACGGTGATTTTCGTGTCTTGGACTGTCGGTGTCACGGGGCTATGACAACAAACGAGCCTAAAAGTGTAAGTTTGTCCCTATATTATCCTACACTCTGATGTATAGCTGACTGTTGTTGCCTCGTCTTAGGACCTAAAACAGCTATCTGGTGAGCCTAATACTTCTTGGACTGTGCACAGAAGAGTTGGGCTCCTGAACCCTGCATGCCCAGGCTGTGGCCTTAAAGAGCTTGTGGAGGTCCTTGAGTCTCAAAAAGATGTCAACATTGAGCCTGCACCAAGCTCAACATCAACAATCTTCCTTGTGGATAAACAAGTTCATGGAGGCAGTTTATACAGCAATTTCCTAAAAACGCTCATGACAGGCAGACTTTCAGGATTAGTATCAGGTGCTGGTGTTTCTATGGCAGATGAGACCACAGCTGTTGAGGCACGCGATCGAAAGCTACAGAGTTGGGCTGACAAGCAGGATGCATTCGGCAGACTGAGCATTGAGTCCCCAAGATCCAATTACACACACTGTGAATTCTTATTGGATCCACTTTCCAGCATGAGGCTTCCAAAATCCTTGAGCCTAGGCCATAATGAAGGATCAAGAGTCAGTGCGCCTCAAGATAATAACAATAGGTGTCATTATGGAAATCATTACTGGTGTGTTGGACCGGTGATGAACGAGCTGCTTTTAGAAGTCAAGAATAATAACAAGAACAATTCAACTACTTTCAACTTTCAAGGGGTTGACATTTCAGAGATATTCGCTGCCTGGGTAAATGAGCCGCGGCCTCTTTAATCTTTATTCAGCAGCAGGGTGATCTCATATTTTATACCTAGGAACACGCATCATGTCTTGTATTCTGCATATCCCATGTTCATCAGCTTAAATGAAATATTTGTGAGTGCCTTTGGGAATTCTTTAAATGACAATGGTTCTTATTACTACTGCTGTTGAAATGAGTAAGCTTTGGAATCTGATCACAATTTAACATACTGCATATTTTATTTAAGGAAATACAATTATAGACAAAGTCGAATAATCAAAGCAAGCATTTTTTCACAATCGCTGATTCATAAGTTGTCAAATGATCTTTCCTGACCAATAAAATAGGTAGTAGAGTACAGACATCCCTTCCTAATTTGGATTATGTCATTGACAATGAGTAACATGCATTAACAAAACAATGTAGACGATTTGCTACTCTGATGTAGCAATTTTAAAGATCTTGCTGGTAAGAGTTGGAAGTCCTGCCTGTTCCATGTCTTCAGCTTTCACCCATTTAAAATCTGGAACTCTTGTCTGTGTGCTTCTGCCTGCCTCACTCCCTGATAACGCCTTCCTCTTAGAGACTGCATTCTTCATCACGTTCCCTTCAGCTGGTATAGTTTTGTTGATTGTAGCAGCACTCTGAAGAAAACCAAGATCGTCAACACTGACCACAATCTTCTCTATATGACTTGTTTGTCTGCATCAGTGCAAATAAATATAGCATGCTTGGGTAAAAGGAGCCACCATTAAAATAGCAACATGACCTTCTATATCTTGACAAATTAATATAGTCTACAAGTTTTGGGCTCACATATTTATCATTCAGAAACACTTACTTGATATGCGAGAATACATGGATGTACTGTCCTCTATCTTGGACACTGAGGAGCTTTAGTCCTTGACTCTTAAACCCTTCATTGATTGCATAAGCTCTTAGTCCCTCATCAGAGCCTGGACAATGACCTAAAGCATCTGAGGTTGAGGCATCGCCTTTCCACACTCCAATCAAGGGTGTGCCTAAAAGTCTTTCCAGAAGCTCCCATACTAAGGCCTGCCGTTCATCCCGTGGAGGGACTTCACAATTTTCCTCTAAAACAACACCTGGTGCATTTAAGTGAAAACAATTGTATTTATTGTGACCAACAAATAATACATGAGACTCAAGGCTTCAATGTTGAATAAAGCATGACATATTGCCCAATTTATAGTGAGGGGACGCATGACCAATTCACCCTTTTAGCCTTGCCCTGGATCAAGACCAGGTGAAGAGGCAACATTATGAGATGTGATGGTCTGAAGCTTTGAACGCGAGTTGTGTTGCAAGTAGAATTCATATTCTTGTGTGCCAAATTCTCCGAGGCCCGATTTAACCAGCCACAATGTCACTGTTAGTAGATCATCTATTACCTTTTCTCATCATTTTCAGCTTACCTGGGAATTCCCACAACCCAGCCAACAGACCCTGATCAGGGCGCTGCACCAACATGTACCAACGCTGCCCAAGTGAGGCAGCTGCTATCTGTGCATAATGTGACCTCTACTTATGCGAACTCAACAAAATAAGAGCTCATCAAGCCTAGTTATAAAACTGTTCATTATGAGCTGCAAGGCTGTGTTGCAACGAGAAAAGTGTTGCAAGGAGAAAATCAGGGCTCCTTCTCCTTTAACAGACACACACAAGAAAAGTCCCAAGTCAATGTCCTGATAGGTCGGAACACCACAGCACTCTGACACCAACCTTCTTTTTAGTTTTCTTGTCTTTAGATGCGAAGAAGTCTGACATGATGCGCTGTCGCTTCCCAGAGCTCGCAGACAGGTTTACGCCCACAGCACTCTGTGCATGGACATCAGGTTCCCTACTGCTGCTGACTCCCTGCCTCTCAGCTTGCTGCAAAGTTTCAGTGTGCGCTTCACCTACGCTACAACTAGTGTGATGTCCTGCTGTGACAATTACCTCAAGGACACACACTGCCACCTGCTGGTCCCTCTTCTCCTTGCTGACCTTCTTTCCAGGGTACATGGTGACGAAAGGGATGTCCTCCATATCCAGTGCAGCAGAAAGATCAGGAATTCTGCGAGCCTTCAATTGGAGAGAGCAGAAGGAAATAAAAAATGTCCCTTACGTTATTCAGCCAGGGATGATTGTTCATTCCAATGTCATGCATGCTCTGACAAACTCCTGAAGTAGTTCGCAATCCTTGGAAATGTTGCACCAAATGTGGGCATGTGTCACAGGGCCTGACTTTCTTGCCTCAAATCAAATTACTATGAAATGTTTTGTGAGAGGGAAAAAATGATCAATTTTAAGTAAAATCTGGAAGAGGCCACATGCACCCACACCCTTCCATACCTTCAAGAATGTCTTAAGCTGGGAATGCGCCCTACAACTTTGCTGAACGGGGCATTCTGAACAACTAGGATTCATTGGGCGGCACACTGTGGCCCCTAGCTCCATTACAGCCTTCCATAAAAGTGTGAAATTCAGTCAGAAGTGAGCAAGACCCTAAAGTAGCACAATACAGCTTTAAGTTCTGTACTTTTCTGGGAAGGAAATTGAGGCATTACCTCTTACTCGAGTGAATGTGTGTTGAGTCCTATGAGTCGTCAGAGGCATGGTTGAAGTTCACTCACTTGGTTGAAGCATCCAGGTCTTTCATGGTCCAGTATCTCCTGGGCCATTGCAGCATGTACCTAGTAAAGGAGGTCCAGAAAGGTCCTTACATGATACAGTAATTGCCACACATTAAGACTTTCACAAATAAGTACTGATACTCAATCATACCTGCCCCAACTTTGTTGGATCTCCAGGTAAAGCTCTCAATCTCGACACTACACGTATGACATTGCCATCTACCGCAGCTGCCGCATCATTGAATGCTATAGAGGCTACTGCTGCTGAGGTGTAAGGGCCCACCCCTGAAAGGAACGACATCAAGCAATGACAAATAATAAATCTTTATAACGCTGATAACAAACTGAAATTCATGGGGTTTTCAAGGATGTGAGGAAGCATTGTCATGCTCAGCATGCCACATTACTAGGGTTCTGCAGCATGTCTTTAGCATTACCTGAGATCTGCAGTATGTCTTTAGCATTACCTGAGATCTGCAGCATGTCTTTAGCATTACCTGAGATCTGCAGCATGTCTTCAGCATTACCTGAGATCTGCAGCATGTCTTTAGCATTACCTGAGATCTGCAGTATGTCTTTAGCATTACCTGAGATCTGCAGCATGTCTTCAGCATTACCTGGGATCTGCAGCATGTCTTTAGCATTACCTGGGATCTGCAGCATGTCTTTAGCATTTGTTGGGAACATTCCTCCTAACTTGTCAACAACATGCTTTGCACCATCCAACAAGTACCTCGCACGCCTGCATAATAGTGTTTAAATTTCAAGCACCTCAAAATATGTAGATCATGGCAGCTAGCTAAAACCTCTATGGACAAATTAAGAACCCTTTGGGTGAATTATGCTTCTTCCCACGAATCCCCAGCCTCATGGTTTCAACTTCCTCAATCACCTTAAGTAACCCAGCCCTATCCTTATAGTATTGACCTCTTCAATCTCCTTCAGTAACTTAGCCCTACCCTTAGAGTACTGACCTCCCCAATCACCTGTAGTAACCCAGCCCCGCCCACATCGTATTGACCTCCTCAACAGTTGCTGATGCCAAGTCGGCCACAGATGCCCACTTCGTTACCCACTTATTGAAGTAAGGCACTACAGTGGCCACCTGAGACACAGTGAACACTTGTCAGGGCAAGATGTATTGATCATCTAAGTGCCATGAACTCTTTGCACCTAATGAAATTTAGAGATATGCATAAGCATTATTTTGCATCATGAATTCAGGCATAGAATCTCAGATGAGTACCTGAGTCTGCTGAAGCATTATCTCAGACACCCAGACATAGTACGCAAATTTCTGGCAGTCCAAGCTGTCAGGAGCAGGCATAATGGCTACAGTGGTTCCTTCTGCTTTGACAGAGTCACATGAATCTTTTTTACTGTGAGGAGTCCGTCTCCAAGGCAGTACTCTGTGGACTGTGTCGTACCACTCAAGCAGGGAGGTTTGGATCTACAAAATTATGAGGTAGGAAAAACTAGGCGTTGGACTGTTTCTGCAATGGCATTGCAGTAAAATTGAAGTTCTGTGAGTTTCCTACTAAAGATTCTTGGTACTGTTGGAAAGCTTCTCATCTAGAGTGCATAACACGCACGTGGACAACTTCTTCTTCTGAGAAGTAGGGAGGTCCAGTCTTGCATTGCTCTGACATGCCAGCAGTGCTTTCTACAAAATTGAGATTTGTAAAAGAAGTCATGCATGCTGTTGTCGTTTGTTCCTTGGAGGTCTCCAAAATTAAATGGCTACAACAGGTACCTAGGTACGTGCCTGTTCATGTATCAAGTTTCTAAAATAATCAAATGATCTCGTAACTTACCAGAACGCTTTGCATCTTTTACACTTTTCGTACACTCCTTCTTTTGTCTACGCATAGAATTCATGCCCTTTATCGACAGTCCCTGGCTTTTAGATACCCAGCACAGATTGTGATTTGTATCAGAAATTCTTGAAGCAATTTTAAAAATGAATTGTATTGTTAGATCATGGTTTAAAGAGGTCACTGTAAATTGTAATTCAGCACTGAATTGAATGTAAGAAGTTAGCAAACACAAGTTTGTGTGATAAACCAGGAATTGGTACACTATTCGCACTGGCTCGACCAATTCTTCAGTGTACCTGATTAGGTATGTAACTAACTTTCAAAACTGGGAACACGGACTAGAAAGTCTTCGTTATTCTACAGAAATTCTATTGATGAATCAAAGTAGTAATACGGGAATTCGTTTAGGCTGCTAGTAGCACCTCAACGAGGACCATGCGAATGCGAATTCGCATTCTTAATAGTTGCCTCCTTGCTCATTATGCTTCGCAGGAGAGGGCCTCGTAAATCATCTCGTGCAAGCTTTTAAGATGAGCCTAGTCATGTAGCAGAAAGTTTGAGCCCTAGGTAGGTACTGAAAGCACAATACGCATGTTGTTACATGTTGTTATTCGCATGCACACATAATACTAATATCCTGTGCTTTTCAGGTGAATAGGATACTGATGGCAAGCTGATTCAAAATCTTCTCTTGTAGAGAGAATATATGCTACCATCTGTAACCTAGCTCATTACCTCAGCTGGCATTTCAGATGTATAGCTATATGTCAGACTGCTGGACGCCTTAACACTGATACGAATCTAAGATATTGACCACATTAAACAAAAGTGGCTATCACTTAACTATTGTGACAGAGTAGAAGGAATATATGTTTGTGGATGAGCCTCCTGAAGCAATAGAAAAGAGGTTCGTGTAATTATTGCACTAATCAATATGGTTCAACTTGTCATACAGTTTTTGCAGGGTACTGGATCCAGTTTATTGGATCACGACTGTGTTTTGTCTTGAGAATATGACAATGCACCGCTAATTTGCACACTAGGCGGATTTCCATCCTGCTTCCTCACATTCTGGGGCTGACCCGCCCTCAGAAAGGCTTCTTATCTACTCTTCTATTACAGCCTCACTAACTTGAGGAAGAAACGTACCACTAAGCTTGGATACTGTCTTTGAGGAGTCATTCAGAAATAATCATAGACAGAGAATCTTCTGGACTGAGAGCAGAAGAAAAAAGTAGTGAGACAGGCATGGATAAATGCTGTCATTCGCTGATTATGCCCTAACTCCATCAGAACGAAGTCATCCATACTGAATTGACATTATGTGTTGGCAGTATATCTCAAGATCAGTGTTTTATAATATTATGCATTCATTTGTTATCACAGCAGTAAAACATCCATGACAACATCCAGCTACATCTCAGGAGCAAAGCCACATGCATGGTTAGCCACAATTCGCTGAATGATACACAGGTCGTTGGGCATTATAGGACTGCAGGAGCAGGGCAAAAGTGAGGAGTACTTTAGTCAACTTGCCTATAAATTGAGGGTATCATCATGACAGAAGATTACCAGAGAAGTAGCTCGCTAATCAAAATCAGGCATATGATTTAATTTCAAAGGAATCAGATATCTTCGTCATGAAGGCTACAATTTAGAAGAGCCTGGATTGTGAATTTTATGACTAGAGCAACAAAAGAGACACACCTAAATTTGTAGACATCATCCTTGGTACTTACTAGGATGTTACCAGTACAGCAGCCCTTTGATTTACTGTCAAGATATGATTGATGAAAACTTCTGATGCTAAAAAGATGTAACACCTGTACGAAATCAGCTTCCAACATTAAAAATGTGATTGTCAAGGAATAATAACAAGGTCTACTTTAATAACTGCAGGGACAGGCAAAAGTGATTAGATGCTACCTCTGACAATCAAAAAATCTTGATTGATAATAAGCTTAAAGACTCTACAGGAATCCAACATTGAAATATGCAAAATCAGTATTCTTACCTTTCTGCTGGACTGGGGTTTCCCCAAACTTACCGCTCTTTCTTGAGGTTCCTCATGATGCTCTCCAAAAGTAGAATGCTGTCAGCTTGTTCTTTTAGATCTGAAACCAGCATCGATGAGGCATGAAGGCGGAACAATGTATCCTGTAATTTACTAATGAGCGGTGACCGCTCTTCATACACCTGCAGCCAAAATTCCACAATCAATTATGCTGTCACAAAGCAAGAATGCTTTCACCATGTGATATCAACATACAGTGTAGCCACCAGGACTCATCAGACCCTCCAAAACAAGAATGCTTTCACCATGTGATATCAACATACAGTGTAGCCACCAGGACTCATCAGACCCTCCAAAACAAGAATGCTTTCACCATGTGATATCAACATACAGTGTAGCCACCAGGACTCATCAGACCCTCCAAAACAAGAATGCTTTCACCATGTGATATCAACATACAGATACAGTGATCTCCTCCAAAACAGACAGAATGACACGTGCGCAGATTTCATCTTTGTAGTCAATCCTTGTATAAGCCTCAGGTGCATTGCCAGGAAGTCTTGGTTAGGTAATAAACATAATTGAGAATTTGTGCTGAATATTTGGAAATGCTGAGTGGCTTCAAGGTGCTGCTAAACACATAGCTTACCCTTGCCATCAGCTGTGTAAACAAATGATCCAACATAACAGTCTCTTGTATTTGCTCCTTCTTCAGACCACATGCAGCCGTCACCTAGAGCAAAAGTCCAGTATTTAGGTAGAAGCATTACCCTCAGTCAAGGCCTGATGACAGTTTCAAGTGGGGATTTAGTGAGATCTTGTAACTGAGATGATAGTCATGATAACAATCAAAAAACAGCCTCCTCATTATTAGATATTGCCCTCTTTGCCATTCGCATAATTCCACCTTGTCCCAGTGCTGAGGTGGGACACTGTTTGAGGAGATGGTGGATAAGACAGCAGTATTTAAAGCTGGATTGAAGAACTCCACATACTTCCCTGATCACAGAGATTCACTATGTAGTCTGAACCATGCTTATTGCTAAAGCAATTGTTATTGATCAATGCATGGTGCAACCATAAACCTTTTCCCCTCAATTCATGATTTTGGTCTACAAACAAAAGCCAGGTTACAAAGAAAACTCCTCAAGAGACACAGTATAATATGACAAAACGGACCTTACAGCAATTTTATAATTAGTTTTAAAGTAAAATTAGCACACCTATGTCCACCATGTTGAGCACGATCTCCTCCAGCTGTTTGTTAGCCTCTTCTCTGGACATGACCTCTTGTTGCTGGGTTGTACGCTCAATGTCTTGTGGAGACATCTCAAGGGGCTGAGAATGTGATGCTTGCACAGCATCATGAGAAAGGACTGAATCGGAAGAATAGGCACCTTGCAACCGTGGTTGAGATGTTGAAATGTTTGCACCCTCTCTACAGCTATCCACACCTCCAGCTACAGTAAGTAGCCTCCTTACTTCTGACACTAGCTTCGTGTAAAATACACCAGCTGAAACCAAGTCTAAGCTGCAAACCTGTGTTTGAGTTTGGGTGTGTAAGACAGGGATCAGGACAAACAAATATTATCCAAAATATCCCTACGAAGCAACAGTGCATTCAAGGCCATCGATGCTCTTCAAGTGCGAGGCATTTGAAGCACTTACTTCAGCAACTGTAAGCGAGCCAACCACAGGATGTTTTGTCCCAGGGTTGATAACGTCCTGTTTCTTTGCACCCACCAGACGTGACCAGGTCATCAAGTGCTCTTCTCGCGCCTTGCAATGTCATAGAATGTTAATCATAACCTGCACAGTGAGCATCTAACGCAGAAACTTCTTTACCTGGATAAATTTTTGCAAGACATTCTGTCGTTGCTGAAGGAAACTATTTTGAAGCTGCAGCTTTGCAGCAAGAGCCTTCTTTTCCTCAAGCAAATTTTCCAGCTTTCCTAGCTTCTTGTGCCGCTCAGTGGTGCGTTTACACATGACAGAAGAATCTCTCTTGGAGCCAACTGCTTTGACTTTGGCAGGATGAGTGTGGGGGTTAGCAACAGTGGATTGCACATGATGAGATGCTGGAACAGAGCCCACTCTTGAGCCTCCTACTGTCTTGTTGTGCGTGGCTGGGAAGGTTTCCTAATCAGATGACAAAATGCAAGAGTTTATCAGGGAAAAAGTGCTTCTTAGACCTGCAGTATAGGTAATATAACATAGTGTACCTGAGGTTCAGAGAGTGCAGGCAAGGGCGCTGTACCCCTAACATTGATTTGCTGCTGTAACTGATGCACAAGATTTTGAAGCTGGTATAGGGCCTGCTGCGTTACTGGGGCACTGTCAGGCCCCCCACTTTGTTGCAATTCTAGCACCTGCTGCATTTGTTGCACCAAGGACTTCAAGTTTGGGCCTGAATCTTGCTGATTCCTTTCGACAGGTCGAAGTGATGGGTGATCACTGCCGTCATTTATGATTCTTTCGCCACTCTCAGGCAGTGCTTGAAGCCATTCCTCCAGGCCAGGTTCAGAAGGTGCCCCGAAGAAATTATCAATCTCTCCATCCAAGAGGAAGTCAAAGTCGAGGTCATCGTGTGATAAGCCTGCAATAGGATCCGCCACACAGCTGAATCCATGTGAGGACGTCTGCGGAATTTCTGACATTGGCGTATCAAAAGCTGGTATCGGCGAAATCACAATTTGTCCATAATTTGGCGTTGACATTGAAGTTGTGATCGTAGGCCATGTCCTATTCATTTAACAGTAATTGATGACTGTGCCAGGTACAATTTCAGAGCCAGGCACGGTGTTTGTTGTCATATTCGTTTTACTTTTCTAGCCTTTCTATGATGCTCGTCGCCAAGCCTTAAATCATGGCATACTTATCAGCAGTAGTGTAGTTGCCTGGGTATTTTTGGTCAGGAAAGTCGCAACAATGTGCCTCAAACAGCTATGAGCATTACGGAACATAAGTATAAGAAACTCCTTCGGCAATTACAGTGATCCATTATTAAACAAAAGAAACATCCTAACTGCTATTTATTAGTTTATGCACATATGCATTTAGATGCCCCAAAAATGATGTGAGTAGGGATGGTCAATTTATTTTTATCTGTAAAGACTACTCATCCTAACATTTAAGTGAATAGGTGAGCATACGACTTGTTGATTTCTTGTAGTATCACCCTTTGATGCACCATTTACCGTCTTAAGGAACCTCCAGAAATTTGTATTACACATAGCCTCAACTGCTTGCTAAGCGCTTATGGCTGTACATGTCAATCACTTGTTGAATGACAGGGAGATGAGTTACCATTACAGGACTGCATGACGGAGAGGGGTGAAACAATTCATTCAGTCAAATGACGGTATTGCACATACAAATACCATGTTGCAGCTTGCTTCAACTCAAAAACGTGAAGGAAACAATACATCGAAATCTAGCCTGTGAAAAATATTTCTTCCTCAAATACAGTAATCCATGAGCACTCACTATGAAGTCACCAACATCGCAGCTCTCTGCTTAATGGACAACACATGGCTGAAGAAGACCTCAGAGGAGAGGAAGATGATGAATCTGAAATTTATTAGAGGAAGAGGGGATGCCAACAAGGCAATATGAGAGGCAATGTATAATAGGGACAGGTTGCGTCAAAATCTCTAGTTACTCAGAAGGCATAAATCCTCCTCATCAGCATAAGAAGATGTCTCATCTGAACCCTCATAATATAAGGTGTTCCTCCCTCATGACCTGAAATTACCTCTCTTTCTTCACATTTTTCAAAAGTTGATCCATGCACTGAACGTTGTCAGCATTTAGTTGCACATTAGACACCAGTCTTGTTGACAGTTGATAGCTCAATACAGACTCATGCAGAGCTGAAAACAGCACGGAGCGCTCTTGACGGACCTGCTTGTAGCAGGATGAGAACGACATGCACAGTTGATATCATACTCCTCATACTACAAATGGAAGCAGCTTTGAACTCATAAAGGATGAACCAATTACCCACAATAATAATGCTGAACAGTGATCACCTGTGAACACAGCTGTTGATTGAACAAGGAATTGAACATGGCCTACCTTTGAAATCAGCTGTGATATCAAAGCATCCAGGACTATGATGTCTTCTACTTGATCTTCAGACAGACAGCTTGAAGCAATCACCTGAAGACATCACACATCGTTCCAATCTTAAATAAATTATCTAAGAGGGTATTCATAAATGCTGTAGAGGTAGTAATCAATCTTGATGAGTAATTGTACAATATAAACAATGCACTAAATAAGGAAGAGAGAGAACTTAGGACTATTATTGAGCATCAAGTTTTAAAGCCCTTTACTCACTTTCCGCCAGTGATGAGCTGGCACATCAGAGGTCTCTATTCTTGAGAGCAGAGCTGTGTTAAATTCCGGATTGAAGAACTCGATGTATTTCCCTGGAATATTAGGAAGGCTGATCAGGATCTTACTATTTATATAATCCAGGGACTTTATCCCTTTCATTTACAGGTGAGTTCTCACCTAAATCATTCATTCCATTTACCAGCTTCTCCAACTGCTGATATGCTTCCTCTGGTGATAACTCAAGATCATTGTCATTTGACATGGAGCCCTGCGCTGACTCCTTGTTAGAGCCAGAAAGGCTTGCCTGCTTCTGCTCTGATTTACAGTCTGTCTCAGAAGGGCTGGATGGCTCTATCTGGACATGCACACCATTCAAAGCATCACCAGTGCAGGACACATTGACTGAGTTTAATCGTAACCCATTGAAGATATGATCAGATGGAAGCGAGGTGTGGACGGGGTGAGGCAGAGTCGGTGCTAGGTTGTAGGTTGGATCAAAAAGGGCCGGGAAAGACAGGAGTTCTGTAGAGGGCCACCCAGCTAGCTGTAGAAGCCGGTAAATCCCTGAGATCAGCTTCTGGTAACCAGCTCCAGCGGACTGGAAGTCCAAACCACAGATCTAAGCACAAAACAGCATCTTAATTCATAAAATAAGCACAGCAATGGCGGTCCTTATAATGAAGTCTGTCACACACAGTTACAATTCAGGACTCCAAATGTGACATTCATTCAACACCAGAAAGCATAGCTCAATGAAGCTGGAAATTCTGTAAGCAACCAAGGGCACAATCATTGAGCCCTTTGTCTACAACCTCCTTAAGACCCACTTCAGCCACTGTCATAGATCCAACCAAGGGACTGTTGTTGAAATGGATAGCACCCTGCTTTCCTGTTCCCTGCACAGCCGACCAAGCTTGTATTTGCTCCTCTCGAACCTGTTGACAAAGTAAAAGACGAGCTCACAGGAATTCTGATGCTTTCCATGATTTCCACTTAGGGTAAATAGAAAACTCCATGTAAAGAATTACGGTCACATAATGTTCTCTAAGCTTGGAGTGTCCAGGGACAAATTTTCAGGCTGCTGAAGTGTACCCTCTTTTATGTACAGCTGTACCTTAATGAATGTTGCCAGTAAACCTTGTCGCCGCCTTAGATGATCATTCTGCCTCTCAAGTTCTGCAGCTTGTGCCTTTTTTTTCTCAATCAGACTCTCCAACCTCCCAAGCTTTTTCTTACGTTCTATGGTCCGCCTGCAGGGTAACCCTGAGCCCTTCTTAAAGCTAGTACTTCTTTCTTGCGTCACTGCTGTTGATTCAAATTCCTGCACAGCCAATTTAAGAAGATATCAAGGCACCCAGAAGAGACATGCCTTATCCTGAATTCCAATATCTGTCACTTCTGTGTCCCACCTCGGAGGATGAGCCAGCCAAATGTGAAGATCTTTGATATACAGAGTTCATAGCTTGAATTTGTTGTTGTAATTGGTGCACCATGATCTGGAGCTGCGTCACTGTTTGTTGTTCTGCACTTGGAGGACCTTCACTATTCCTTGGGTCAACTAGTTGCCTCAATTGTTGAAGTAGACACTGCAAAGATTCTAATTTGTCAGCCTCTTGCTGTTGGTACTCCTCAGAAATATGTGCCCCCCATGGATTAGCTGTGGATGCAGTTCCTTGCAAAACGGGATCTTCAGGGTCTAAGAATATTTCCAAAAAGTTGTGAGGCAAAGGGGTTGGATTAATGTCAATGGGTAGTTCGAACATGTTGTCGAGCTCAGCACTTAGTAGGATATCTACGTCCTGTAATCCTGAAACGCTTGCATCCCTTCCGCCTTCTAACCCAGATATGTCTGCTGAGCTTCGTTGAAGACTACCATTTAGTTCAGAGAGAAAGCTTTGAGTTTGATGCTGTTGTTGAACCAAGGGAACTGTCGTAGACGTAGTTACCACTGGCCACCCCATCCTTTAAGTATATGGCTTTAAAATATCATAAATCTGTCTAAGCTCTAAATGCTCATTGGGCACCCAGGGTTTAGTACAGAATTGAGTACTCGGTTTGTGGTGTGAAGGATCGAAGGGGTCCCACTTCAACGATTACTCTTCTACTTCACTCGACATGTCCTTAATATGAATTGGTCTGGCATGCAGTCGTCACAGTTTACATCTGTGGTGAAGAAGAACTTTACATTATTAACCCGAGGTCGCAGGTCGCTGTTTGGGCTTGGAGGATGGAGTGCCCTCTTACTTCAGGTCGGTATTAGCACTTTCAAATTTAAGCTCTAAAATCGAAATTTGCATGGAATCAATTTATATGATACATGTCCAATAAGAGTGAGATTGATACCTACAGGTGCTTCTGCCAGGCATATTTTTCTTGCTTATGTGGATACCCCGCCATTACATTAAGCCATCACCTCGTCCGCAAATACTGCCCACTTCATCCATCGATCTTGAATCCAGATGGTGGTCTGGTTCCAACCCTTACTCAGGTAAACCGCAACATTTATCCCAGCCTACTGGAACTGTCAGAATGTACCAGCTGTACTACACATAATTGTACGATGGTATTGCTGCAGAGGCATGAATGTCTCCATGATCCTGCTACTTCTATTCCTCTCTGGAAATGTTTTAGGGCCTGCAGTAGCCACCCAGGGTACTGGCCAGGCCCATATTCTATTAGCACCAGGGACAAATACAGACAGTGCACAGATGCAGATTATTGCGGAGATTTTGTCTAAAGCCTTGGCTTGTCCTAGAGATCTGGCTATGTGGAGCTGCCCAACACCGCTCCTCCCTAACAGCTTTCACTGCATGTTCATCAACAAAGACTTATCTGAGCATTGTCAGGTTTGCTGACTCTCCATTGACAACCAGAACAATATTTGAGTATAAAAATGTGCCAAGGCTCTTAATGACTGGGTGCAACATAGCAGGGGCATACATTATCCCTGTACTAGTGCATTTGAATACACATGCATTAAATAACACGCTTTCAAGAGCTTAAGGTAGCATGTCATGTTTGATATCAGAAGTAAACACAATCTAAACTCCTCAAGTGCATCATGAATAATGACCTCTTGAATGTTTAGGGCACTACTGTGTGTCAGAATGACCTTGCCTGCTAGTGTGTTACCTGCTATGTTAAGGACGTTGCTTTGTCCCCATCTGCTATGTTAAGGACATTTCTGTGTCCCCATCTGCTATGTTAAGGACGTTGCTGTGTCCCCATCTGCTATGTTAAGGACGTTTCTGTGTCCCCATCTGCTATGTTAAGGACATTTCTGTGTCCCCATCTGCTATGTCAAGGACGTTGCTGTGTCCCCATCTGCTATGTCAAGGACGTTGCTGTGTCCCCATCTGCTATGTTAAGGACGTTACTGTGACATAATGTCCCCATCTGTTATGTATAGGACGTGAATGTTTGTCACAATGACCCCATCTGTTACGCGCACCTTCTGGGGATTGCTGGACAGATATCTGTCATGGCGACAGCAGATGATGCAGTGAGGCAAGCTGTTGATAATCCTATGAAGGTGTGAAGAGCGCAATTAAAGCGTGCATGTGCTCTTGTAGCAAAAAAAGGTAAAAGCTTCTTCCTGCACCTCACCGTCCCCCTCCTATTGCACAATGGTGTGTAGATTTACTGATTCAGATGCTGATTCAGCTCTCCTCGGTTCCTTCAGGTGGATGCAGTAGTGATCTTGTCTGCAATCAAGGAGCAGAGTTCTGAACAGCATGACAAGATAAGATGGGAGTACACAATTCGTATGAATCACACAGATGTGCCTCCCACACCTTTGCTCCTTGACTTGTTTGACGTCTCCCCAACTTCCAAAAATGGACTAGGTTTTTATCGAGACTACTGGTTCTTCACTAATCTCCAGGTAACCGCAACCTTGATGTCCTTCTGTCTCCCACTCTTGCATCCACCATTGTGCTCAATGCATGAATCCATGGTTCTATCATGAACAGGAGTGCTGGTGATTAAATAATCTCAGCATTTTTGTGTCACTGCCTTCAAACCCTATGCTTGACTTGGACATTGTTGTTACAGTTTGCCATAGACCGATCCCTGCTGGGGCTTGAGGTAACAAGCATTCAGAATGATGTTCACAGCTTTATGGGGGTTCAACACCAGCAACCAGATGCCTTGATTGGTGCTATGAGAAGCACTCTCTCCTCCCCCTCCCCCTTGATATTCCGCCTGCAAGTGCGGCCTTTCCCATGGCCAGCCACAGTGCAGGATTTGGGGGCAGCATCTGCAGCTGCTTTCCTGAATCTTTTGCTGGTGTTTGCCTTCTTAGCCCCAACAAGGGCGGCTGTTTCTGAGGTGGTTCGTGAGAAGGAACTCAGGCTAAGAGAAGGAATGCGTATCTTAGGTAATTTGTCGTACATGAAGGCGATTAAAGAAGGGATAAATTGAGGGACAAGGCAAAGTTGATGAATAAGGCGTTAAGTTACATGATTATGATAGCATTGCATTACTTTCATGACTCTAGGACAATAAACGTATGCTGTTCCCCTGCTGTCACATCTAAACAACTTTCCTACTTAATTTTCTTTTATGTACCTCATCATATCATCTTTGTATCCTTAGGTCTGAATGACTTGCCATACTGGCTCTCTTGGGCTTTGACACATTGGACAACTCTCATGGTCTCCGGACTTATTTGCACAGCCATGTGTGCCTACCCCTTTCCCAAGACCTCCTCTGTGCTACTGGCTGCCTTCTTTGGCCTCCTCAGTGCTGCTCTCATCTCCTTCAGGTAAAAGAGGGCTATGTACATACTCATCAGAGGTGTAATCTAAGTTCTCTGGCCAGGGATTCAAAAATCACCCATAACAGAGATTTCATCTAAGCCTCTCACAGCCCATCCTTCTTCCACTGCACTTCTTACTGCCCACTGCAGTTACTTCCTGTCCACACTCTTCCCCACTGCACGCATTGCTGGAACTGCTGCGCAGCTTGCTTATGCCATGGCAGTTTTACCTGGATTTATCATTCCCACATCAGCTCCATATGGGGGGAGGTCTTGGTGGCTGGCCTGCTTGTTACCTCCCTCTGCAGCCTCCATGTTTGGAGGTGCCCTGATTAATTGGGAGCTGATCAGCCAAGGCATTAATATGCACACCTTCAGCATCTCAGTAAGGGAGACATTTGTGTTCTTAAATGCAAGGCATGGAAGTGCTGAGTGCACTCTCTTTAAGTTGACTAGGGCTTGGTATTTTGTAGAGCCTTGCCTCTTTCTGGTTGCCTGCAATTTCTGAATTTGGAAAAGCTGGTTGTAAGAAAATTCAAGTTCTTATGATTCTGGAGTCCTTACAATGCTGCACATTTTCTTATCTCTACTTTCTCCAAGCTTGCGTCCTTCTCCTCCTCTCACAGGTATCCCAGGAAGGAGATTTCAGTGTCGCCACCATCTTCATGATGCTTGCTGTGGACACTGTTCTATTTGCTATACTGACCTGGTATTTTGACCAGGCAAGTCGAAGCATAATTTGTGAATTTCCAACAACTCAGTGTTCTATGCAGACCAGTCCATTTTGATGCTGCAGATAATTGGGAGTGCTCATACTCCTAGGCGCCCACTGTGGTTTCCATTGCAGCGAAGTTACTGGGAGAGGGGCTTACAGGACTCTCCTACACTACAAGGATACAAGAGAGGAGGTTTCAACATGGTTGCAGGTGGAGGCGGCTTAGCTGTTGAGATCTCAAACCTTTGCAAAGTATATCAAGGCTTTCAAGGAGGCATAGGAGGTTCTTACTCTCGACTGGCGCTGGACTCAGTGAGCCTAGGCATTCGCAGAGGCCGAGTCACAGCTGTGCTTGGACATAATGGAGCAGGTCAGCCCTAAGAAATAGGTGTTGTGTCGAAATCAAAAGACAGTTACCATGGCATAGATGATGTCATTCTCTACATGGCATCACTAGAACCTGGAAGACCAGCAATCTTTCCACCATCACATATAACTGATTCTTCTGGTACAGGCAAGACCACCTTGATCTCTATCTTAACTGGCACTCTAGAGCCTTCCAGTGGACATGCAAGTGTTGCAGGCCTGGATGTAAGCCGTGACATGGCCGTCATCAGGAAGACACTAGGTGAGGGAACTCATGACAATGCACAGGATGGGATGAAGGGATATGTGACCAACGTGAATGTTAACGCCCTGTGCTTGAATCTGCTGTTGATGTGGGGTGGCCATTATACCTCATGGAATGGTTTTGGTTCTGCACTGATAGTGTTTTTTTACTTGGTGAATCCATCTTTTGTTTCCCTTATTTGGTGAGTATAAAATTAGGTTCCTAAACAAATGCTGAGATGAGAGTTTGGACATCTGAGTTGTACTTTCTGCCTCCTAACATACAAATATGTTTATTCATCACTCTTGTGTAGGCTTGTGCCCTCAGTTTGATCTTCTGTGGCCAGATTTAACTGCTGCTGAGCACCTGAGACTGTATGCTAATATCAAAGGAATGCCATCATCTCTGATAGACAAAGCTGTGGAAGCAGCTGTTGATGAAGTAGGGTTATTACCGCAGCTGCATGTCATGGCTGGGGACATGAGTGGAGGGCAAAGAAGGAAGCTGAGTGTGGCTGTGGCATTGCTAGGGAAACCTTCTGTTGTCTTCCTGGATGTAAGTACATGGGGTTTGAACTTCAATCTCAGGGGGAAAATCATTGTAGCTATATGACATAGAATAATGACACTAAATCTCAAGATGAATCTAGTCATGCAAATGAAACAACACATATGTCTAACGTTTATGTCCTGCTTATGTCCACCTCTACTGATTGTAGGAACCCACCAATGGTATGGATCCTTACTCCCGGCGATTTACCTGGGAGGTAATCCGGTCTCGGCGTGGAGCATCTGCTTCATCACGCAGTCCATCCCAGATAGATCTCGTGGTGGAGGAGGGTACGCATCAGACATGTCTCCCAGCAGACGGCCACTCCGCTATCATTCTTACCACACACTCCATGGAGGAGGCCGATGCTCTTGCTGATGATGTAGTCGTAATGGCAGATGGAAGAATTGCTGCCTCAGGGACCCCTCTGGAGCTCAAGCAGCGGTTTGGGGCAGGCTACACTCTCTCCTTGACACTCTCAGACGTGGGCAGGGCTCAGGAAGGTCCATCAAGACACACACTTGTGCAGCATTCAGGATCTACAGTAGAGGCCCTGACCGCTTTAGTCAAGGCTCACATCCCTCAAGCAGTTCTTCTCCAGGCCTCTGTACCTACCACAAGTCCAGGTTGTGATGCAGGTGACCACCATACAATCCCTGTAGGCTCTACACCTGCTGCACATGCGTATGGTGAGGTGTCGTATCGCCTCCCCAAGGAGCATGCATCATGCTTTCCTGACTTACTGAGGGAGCTTCAACAAAAGGGCTCCTCACTGGGCATGCTTACATATGGGATCACAGAGACCACTCTGGAGGAAGTTTTTCACTCCATCACCTCGCAAGCACACGCAATATCTGATGAATTAAGGCATGATGATGAAACCCATAGAGCTGCTAAACAAGGAAATCTGCATGAGTTGCTATGGAATGGACAACAACCTTCAGGACTCCAGGATGTACAGGCACCTATTGCACCTCCTCAGCTACTGCAAGGCTGGGCGCTCCTAGCTCAACAGTTTTGGGCATTGGTCAGCAAACGTGCTCTGATTGCTTCCCGTGACCGCATGGCAGTGCTGACTCAGCTATTTGTGCCGATGCTACTTGTGTACCTTGCATTGTGGGTGCAAGGGCTGGCAGTACATCCTCATGCTCAAGCACCTTTAGACTTGACACGTCAGTCAGCTCTTCGAGGCGCAAGCAGTGTCGTGGGAGCTTCAGAGGCAGTACGGGGATTGCAAGGAGGCAGCACTCTTGAAGCTCTCTTGTCTTCTTATCCCTCTGTTAGGGACAGTGGGCAAGTTTCGCTGTTGGAATCAGGAGGGAATCTGAGTACCACTCTTGAGGGCTGGATGCTGGATAATTGGCACTCAGGTCATCCAGCTTATGATGCTGTGTTTGTGAACTCACTGCCTGTCATAAATGCCCAGTATGAGTATGGGGGCGGGACAGGTGTACAGCCACAACAGCAGCTGCCCAGCAGGACAGTTGCCAGGATGTTGGAAGGTGTGGACCTGGTCATCATGATCAATCAGACAGCAGTGCATGCCCTCCCCACTGCAATGAATCAAGCAACATCAGCCCTCATGTGGTGAGAAGCTTAATGTTTTGCAAGGATCTTTTGTTGCTTGTGAAACACATGAATTGACAAAATACTCCTTACAGACTATGTCGTCATCCAAGGTTCCCTGTTGCATTCCTATGACGTTCAGGTACCTGCATAAGTTGCCAGCTTACTACCCTTTGCCACCACTTTCTCCTACGTTGCAACCCCCGCTGCCTGCAGCTGTTACTCCAGCACCCTCACCAGGGGAAGACACTCCAATGGCTCTATCTTACGTCCTCTCTCAATATGATGAGTCGTTCGGAGATCCTAAGAGCAGTCCTCAATCCATCAAAGTGAGGGCTCTTTTGACTTTTGTATCATGCATTCGACAGTGTGTAGACGTAGTAATGCTCATTAATGAGATGTGCTTATGAGAGCTGTTTACTGAAGGAGTAAATGGTGGGCAGCTGTCTCCACTTCTGTGCTGCTTCTTCAGCAACATCCTTTGTTGTTGACTTGTTTTGCCTGAAGGTGACGAGTTGGCCATTACCACCATTGGTTACGGAGCCTATTGTACGTGTTCAGCAGAGCGCAGCTGCTTTGATGCTGGCACTCTGTATGACTCTGGCCTCCAGCGTGCTGACGGCCTCCTTCTCTGTGCAGCTTGTTAGGTCAGCTGAGTGTGGATGCTCTACCTCAGTCTTCATATGCTCTGTTGGGCATATCTTGTCAGTACCCAGCTCATGTAGTAAACAAGCACCTTATTCTTGTCCTTTCAAGATTGTTGAAGTTAGCTGTAATGTGATGCAATGTGAACTCAGTTTCCTCCCTGTGCACTGCCACAGGGAACGTTCCAGTGGATTTCAATTGTTACAGGCTCTTACTGGTACGCCTATGTGGACATTCTGGATTGCCACACTAGTGTGGGACGTGATTCAGTATACCGTCCCCACTGCTGGTATTGTTCTGCTTATGAGGTGGTATGACATTCCGCAATACAGTGGAATACGATTGGAAGCTGTAGCAGTGTTGTTGGGAGGCTTAGGGTTCGCAGGGCTCCCTGCAACCTACCTCCTGCAACTGCCCTTCCAGGTGAGTACCAATCTGAGTATCAGCTTGACATTATGGTTTAATGATCTTTCGGTGTAACTGAGTCTGTGAAAGGCTCTTGTACTGGCATGTGTTGTGCTGTGTTATGTAGCTGAGTCTGAAGAAGGCTCTCTGTCTGGCATGTGTAATGTTGTGCTGCACGTAGGATGAGATGGTAGCCCTGCAGCGCCTCAACACCCTCTTCTTTATGGTTGGCTACCTAGGCTACCTTACTACTGTGAGTATTCAGGAGACTAGAAATTTTGATCTGCTGTTAGTTCAAAAACTAACACGAATGCAAGTAGCTGCCTGAAGGCTGACTAATAGTTCAGATGCTGTACCTGCAGTGGATATTTGACTTGATCGTTCTACTGATCCGGCCTCCGAGACTGACTATCATCAACAACTGGGTGAAGAGAATCCTTCTGTCTATCTCTCCGCACTACTGCTTTGCCTCTGGCGTCTCTGCAGTTGCCCAGACAGCCCCAGGGTCTGGCCTCCCCCCTCTCCCGCCATTTGGGCCGGGAGGGAAGGCTAAAGGTGCATTTGATTGGGATGTATCTGGACGACCCTTGATGTACATGTCTATTCAAGTGAGTCAGACACTCTGTTGTAGTTCACTTGAAAGATGAGGGCTTCTAGGGGTATCTGCACTAATAGATTTAAGTGATGTCCATGAAGTAATAGGGGTATCTACGCTTGGAGATTGAGGTGATGTCCCTTATGTACTTGGTGTTTAAATATTGTGATGGCAGGGGGGGGTGTACTTCATGTTGGTTTTGCTGCTGGAGTCCAGTTTACTCTCTGCTGCCTGGTCCTGGATGTGCTACAAATTAGCTCATAGCTCCAACCGCAGTAGCACATCCCTTGAAGGCTTAAGTCAGTCTACACAGGAGAGGGAGCGTGTGGATCATGAATCTCAAGAAACCTTCAGTTTGACAGCACCTCTTATGGCAGGGCCAGAATCAAGCATTTCTTCTGCTGTTGAAGATGTTGATGTAGTTGCTGAACGCAACTCAATTAAAGCTGGTCATGGTAGAGGCTGTCAGGTATGTGTTGACACAGATCTTTACTTCCAATCCTCCAATGTTCACTAGCACCCATAGCTTGATTGCTGGCGAGGTGAGTTGCTTGCGTGGCCCCTTAGCCCTTCCCATGTGCTCGGAAATGTCCTCCTTCATTTTGCAGGTCATCCTTGATGACTTAAAGAAGAGCTATTGGCCCAATGGACCTTTTGGCAAATCAGTTCAAGCAGTAAAAGGAATATCTCTTGGAGTGGCCCAGGGAGAGTGCTTTGGGCTGCTGGGTGTGAATGGTGCAGGTGTGTACAAAACAGTGGCCTTTTAGAGTCCTGTCTTGAGGTCCCATGTGTGCATACATTTGCTTTGGGACATCATCACAACGCTTCCTTCAGAGATAAAGGACTGGTTTCAGGATCCTCTCCAAATTTAGAATTCAAGTTCTGGGTTGAATACCTTCAACCTGTACTGAAGCCCACTTGAACTATTACGCACCTGGTCCCTTGCTCGTGTTCAGGTAAGACATCCACTTTCAAGATATTGACAGGAGAAGAGAATCCTGATCAAGGTGGGCGTGCGCTGGTGGGAGGCTTCGATGTGGTCTCTAACAGATCTGCAGCAAGGCAGGCCATGGGATACTGTCCACAATTTGAGGGCCTGCCAGCAGCACTCACTGCCAGAGAGCTGCTCAGCTTATACGCAAGGTAATCCAGGCCCCCTTACATTGATGGCAAAACATATGCCTCTTGATCTTGAGGGGTAACCAAGAGCCAGTTGTGCAGATGACCACCAGGAAAGAATGCAAGATTGTCAAATCATCTCACCTATCATGATAAATGGTCTTTCATAATGATACACGCCCTCTTCAAACAGGCTGAGAGGGGTTCCTTGGAGATCCGCCAGCTTCTTGTCATCAGCTTTATCTGATAAAGTGGGCATTCCGGTACGCGACAAGGACCGCCTCTGTGGCTCATACTCCGGTGGAAACCGTAGGAAGCTAGCAGTAGCTGTTGCCTTGGTGAGTGCACAAACTGATATCTCTATGTACGCTCAATGTTGGCAGGGTTCTGGATCAAAGTGGAAAGTTATTTTTACTATTCATGACAGTTTTTGTTTTACTTCTGAGTGTAGATTGGAGACCCTCGAGTGGTGTTGCTGGATGAACCCTCCACAGGCATGGACCCTGGAGCTAGGAGGCAGCTGTGGGCTTTGATAAGAAGCCAAGCACTGCAGCAGCATCAACTTTCTGGTGCATTGGCAGTTTCTTCCACTGATGTACCAGGATTGAGGAGGAGTGTTGTGCTTACTAGCCACATTATGGAGGAGTGTGAGGCTCTGTGCTCAAGAGTAGGGATCATGGCTAAGGGCACACTCAGGTGATCTGCTACTGTATTTCAGAGTCATCTTGCATAGAAAGCTTGAATAAATCAATCACCAAATTTTGGAAGCGACATGTTATTTACCAGTTCATCCTTAATTGCTGTTTAGGTGCATTGGCACCATACAGCACTTGAAATCTAAGTTTGACAGCGGCTACATTTTGACAGTACAACTTAAGGAAGAAAGCAATCCAGTTCAGCCGAATGCACTATCTGAAGCGTTTCTTGGGTTTTTGGTGCACCTCAGTCCTACCAGTAGAATCCTAGACCATGACGGCGTCAACCATTTTGTAATCGCTATCCCAAGGTAGGCTTACAAATTCGTTACTCATCATGCTTGCAAATTCTTCGATTTAAGAGATTGCTTTCTTAGGTTTAACACATTTTTTTGCAGAGATTCGACAGATCTGCCTGAGATATTTGAAGCATTAGAAAAATCAAGGCAAGGTCTAGGATTGATGGCGTACTCCTTGTCTCAAGCCACCACTTTGGAGCGGGTCTTCGTAAGCTTGGCATCTTCATTAGGGCAGTAGTCACATTGTAAAAAATAATTGAAACAGAAATAATTATTGTACCCATATTGCCATAAGACAGGATAATGCAATGACGTGGAGGTTGACGTCAGCAATTGTACTGGTAGAAAATGAGAAGCTTTAGTTTTATGCCATAGAGATTCATTATCTTGTACACTTTAATATGTCTGAATCACCATCAATATTACTGATGGTTGGTGCACTGGCTGGAATGGCAAGGGCGCTTATCGACAAAACGAGACAAAAGAGGAAGCCTAGATTAACGCGAACTCTCACAATCGAGGAGCTTCAGCCTTTGGAAGATCATGTGACCAAAAGCTATTGTGCTGATGAGGCGACAGGAAACGACATTACCGACATAAAACATTGTAGACGTCCCAGCACAATCATCGCTTCTGCAGAGATTACAATATCTGTAATTTGTAAGTAGCTGCAGTGTTATAACAAATTCTAGTAGATCTCCTGAACAAAAATGTATTGAAGCCTTCATTCGAGTCTTGTTAACTATGTACTTTGCATCTCAAAATATTCGTGCATTGTCTTGAATTCAAACTTCTTCTCAATCCTTCTGAAAATTTTAGGTCTTGCAATTGCTGCCTGGAGTCGGGCATGGCTGATCTCAGTTTTGCTAGCCCTTCTTGCTGCTCTGTTGGTTGGAGAATCGTTCTTTTTTCAAAGTCTGGGGGTAAGGGAGTAGGTCATCCATTGACCAGGGCTGTTACCTAAACATGATCCAGATGCTTGCTACAGCTTATTAAATACAAGGCTTAACAATGTTCCCTCGATTGCTGGTGTCAAAAAAAAAGGTCAGCCCAATATAATAGCAACTGTCTTATTACTAGGGCTCATAAGTGACTCCTTGCCGTGTCATGATATGCTTTTGTCCACCTATAATGCTCTTACAGACCATAGCGCCTGTGCTATGTGTAGGAGTCGAGCAACAAGGATCTGAGAAAGGGAGCAGATTCTGCATCTTCATATGGTTACCCTGCTGAAGGATCCTCAGCAATTAAGGACCAGCTGGGAGACCTGGAGAATGAGAGTTCTTGCGACCAGCGCTTGGCAGTACTGAGTCCTAGTTTGTGTGGCACATGGCTCAAGGTACGCAGCTTTAATTGGTAATAGCTCTGATGCTGAGCCTCAACATGTCACCATCTTCTGATGTCATACCTTCGTACATGCACTACACAAACAAAGTGGATCTTAACGTGGCATGATTTGATGGATTGTTTGATCAATATAGTTTTTGAAAATAGAATTCTTTAAATCTGCAAATAGGTGTTATGTAATCAAAGACAGACAATTAACTTGTGCTTGCCTTGATACATTTACTGCCTGTGATACCCTGGTGGGACCTAGGTTGATCACTTATCAGACAGTCAAGACATTGCTGCAGATATGCTGCAGCTGGGCGGCTTAGCTCGTGCAGCGATGACAATGTTTAAAGGTGATGGTTACTTGCTGCGCAATGTGCACATGATTATTCCCTATGCTCCCTTGAGCCCAAGTCTGTAATTTGTTCATTCTTCTCACTTGAAGGCATGGTGATTTCCCTGACTAGTTCGTCCATGCAAACCAGAGCCTTGACAAAAGTGCCTTTACTTAAGGTGCGCTGAATCTTGTTTTGAGCTTTGGTGGTTTCAATGATACTTCTTTGAACTTCTGTGATGATAGCAAGGATACATATGTTGAGCATCAAAGCTTCTGTCCAAACTGACATCAACCTTTTGGCCTGCCTTCAAGGTCCCTACAGAGGTGTATGACTTGAGCGGAGGCATCAGGAACTACCAGCGAAGAGATCTGAGGAAAGGTAGTGTGAATTTTTGTCAAAAGCTCTGGATATCTCTTCAGTAAGGAATTGAAGTAACTGCTGCATTTGAACAAGGATGAATGAAATTTTGTTTTCAGGTGTTCAAAATTGTGGTAAAATGTCACTTAACAAAGTCATGTTATGATCTATGAATCTTAACCTATAATTCTGCTAAACTAAATTTTGATAATGCAAGGGTACTTTTATGGCTACCTATCAACTCAGCCAGATGGAGGCTTGAATATGTATTACAAATGGGATGAGCCTCACGCTGGTGCGATGCTTGCAGTGCATGACAGCTTATTTTGCAACATAGAGTGCCTTGTTGCTGCTTCACAAAGAAATGGATTTTTACTCCAGACAGCGTTCATAAGACCTAGGAGCTTATTAGATTGTTCCCAGACCAGATTGCATGCAACGACATCCCTGATGTTCATGACATTTCAGGGCACTGTTGCGATGAGATGCGACTGCATGGCAATGATGAGCTGCACATCACTACGCACTTGGTGGTCGGTCATGAATCTTGTGCTTACAGAGTGGTGTATTGGCGCAAAGGGACCAGAGGCAGCGGGGAAACTCCTTCACCATCCTCTTCCCTAGCATCCATGATGAGATCTGCTTCTCAAGCTGCTTTAGATGTACTTAAAGGTTTTGAGCAAAAGCCGGTCAGCTTACCAGTCCTCCATCCTGTGGTCACATCTGACAAAGCCAGTGACAAATTTCTTGCCTCAGTAAGGTCCTCAAACCTTCGTCCAGTTGCGACAGGTATTCATCCACCAGAAGTTAATCACCTGCAGGGATCTCAGAACATGGAAGGGCACGTGAGTGATAGCTGTAGCGAGTCCACTGCAGGGAGCAGGACACCACATGCTGGGGGGCGTGCTTCAATAGACAGCCTGGACCACAATGGGGTAAACACCAGTAGTAATGAGCAGGGTCGACCCCCAAGAGGCCGTCGTATGTCCGGCCAAAGGCCATTTTCTCGTGTCCTTGATATGTAAAAGTGTTTGAATTGATGTCATTTGTTGCAGACAAAGGTAGCAGTGTTCTTGCCAAAGCCTTGCAATGAATATATAAATAAGAGGAATATCAGAGATATGCTGCTAAATCAATAGTCTTCTGTTGTGACTGAGTTTAAACGATGTTTTGTACGAAGCCTCAGAAGACATCATGAGCCTTTGTGCTAGTTTACAAAGGTGGTCACACTGAATCTCATAACACAAGTGTCCAATAAATTATATGCAAATGAATCTTTTAGACTCTCATTAATTAGTCAGAATTACCTTCAAGCACATTAAATCATTGTGCAGGTTAGTGCAAAATCATATTTGCTAGAAGCTTCAGCTACAACAGTCTACTTCAGATTCATCCTCGTATTGTTTCCACTATCTCAGCCCCAGAAGTTGAAGGTTTGGGTGGCAGAACAAACAATTCATATACTTTTGTCTCAATACCTCCCACCGTCAAAGGCATTTTTCGCTTAGGCTTCATTCTCAGAAGGTTAACTGCCTCTTGGCTGCCTGACAACACGTATGCTGTTACACCTGAGGGCACAAGGCAGAGAGCAATTTAGATGACTATTGCAAGGATTCCTATACAAAAATGTTCAAAATTCTTTCACCTCCACATTGTCCTCTGAGGAAATCTGAGAGCCCCCTCCAGGACTCCTCGACAGACATTTGCAGAAGAGGCAGAGCGTTACCATTCCTATCCAGATCCACCCGCTCAAATTCTTCCAAGTCTTGTACTGGCTGATATCTCCGCTGGAGATTGAGGGACTGGCCTGGCTTCTGTCTAGATACTGTTGCACTGGATCCTCTTTGCGAAGCTGTATTGTAACTGCTGCTGGTAGAATCTTGCTGATCCTCCGACCCTCTACCTCCTAGACGCACTCCCCAGGGAGGGTTTGCAACAACAATTGATGGCTTACCAGGCAGGACCAATGAAGCACAGTCTTGATTGGTCAACGTCACCAAGTTGTCGACTCCTGCAGTAAAGGCACACCGGCGAGCCAGAGACAAGGCACCCTGCAATTCATTAAACGGCCTTATTAGCTGAATTAAGATTCACAAACCGCAAGTTACCAGCACTTGAAAAAGAGAGCCACCATTTGCATGTCATTACTTCAGCTATTCACTCAACAAATTGATGTCGTAACGCATAGGCTGAGCAAACTTGAGAATAAATGATTATACGACTCCAACTCAAAGTATGATTACTAAACAATCCAAGTGTAAGTTATGAAACTTTGAAGACGCATGAGATCAGAGCAGAAGATTGTTTGCATCTGTTTATGGATCATACGGTATGGACATCATTCCCAATCAGCCGCCCATTCCAAGACACCACTGCTTCTCTTGCTTCCTGGACAGCTGCCTTCAGACCCTGATACAGAAACAACCCGTCATTTATAAAAGCGATGGGGAGGATGGAGCTTTGACACAAGCAGCGATGATTGGAAGGAAAGCAACATACTCTAAGATGTCACCAGACTCGCAAACAAAACACTGTTGAGGTTTGTCAGGCGAATCATCCAATATTATACAATGCCAAGTGAAACCATATACATAGAAGACTACTACCTGCTTCTCTTGAAAACTTCTGTGGCAACTTACGGCTTGATCAACATCTGGCCATCGTCTAAAAGGCCAAGTCTTTGAGGGGCGCATTAGGCCAGGGGCCATACGTCGTGCCATCATAGCTGCCTCACACAAAAATGTACCGCTCCCACACATAGGGTCTACCAGCATAGCTTCATTCCCTACATAATTATGCAGGGATCTAGATAAACATTGCAGAACACTTAGATGTCCTAATCAGGTGCAGTACCAACGTCAAAACAAGTGAGAAAGCAGGTGCGGTGAGTCATGGTTTACCTAATCCCTGTTGGGAGGACATCTGTTTCCACCCAGCCAGAATGAGAACTCCAGCTGCTGCAGCCTCACTGAGTGGTGCTTTGTGCATTGCATCCCTGTATCCTCTCCGATGAAGAGAGGAACCACTCAGATCACGGAACAACGACAGAGTGTCATGATACAGCGTTGCAAACAGTGGGACATCAGCAATCACTCCAGGACCAGGGGGTGAGGGCTTTTCTCCTCTAAACACAAACAGCAAGAGGTCTCTTTATACTCAATAGTCATTGTGAGTTGCTTGTAAGAATACTATCACTGTTGGGTACACAAGCTGTACAATAAATGAGAAGCAAGTGGATAAAAGTGTACAGTCTTTAATAGACAAATAGCTGACTACCTCTTATCCCTCAGGCTATCACAAATGGCATCCTTGATCCGGACAGATGCCTGCATATACAAAATGACATGTAATGCGGCATGGGCATGGGATCATGAGATTGAAAACATGCAAATGTGTAACTGTGTCACTAGAACTAATAAGACATTTGCCACATACCAGCATACTGGATGTCAAATCTGTGCAGCTCCAAAGCCTGGAATCCACAGCAAAAGTCTGGCCTGGTAAAATGACCTCATTCCAGTCTACCGCCTGTCTAGTGCACTCATACACCTGCCATGCAAAATTGATTAAAATCCCAGTTGCAAGCTGAAGCCAGCAGCCCATCTTAAACACTCATGCAGATGATATCAAAGAATACAACCCAGGTCGTATGTTCAAGCAGTGAATCAACACACGAGGCATCGACCATCAGAAGTTAACATACATCCTAGTTTTGGGAAGTAGGCAGGCAATACAATCTCAAAATCAGCACTGTAAGGCTCCATACCGCATCTCCAGATCGGTAGCGCCCTTGCGGTCTCTCCTCAATCCCAAGATGTTGCCTTGAAAGCAACATCAGGACACGGATTGCGCTCCTGATAGTTGCATACAGCATCAAATGTTTCAAGTGGGTACAGAGAGCATTATCATCATTATCAGTAAGCTCAGAGGAAACTACTAAGAGCAAAAGGCACTGTAATAAGCACATGCATAAATTTCCGAAGTAAAACTAAGCCATTTCAGCATATCCAAATAACATGTGGGGCATGAACTTCTGTCAGTACATGGCTGAGCACTGAGTCAATCAGCTAAGGAAATGGTAGGCAAGAGAAGTTCAGAGTGATTTGATTTTTTACAACATGACACAACACTTCATGATACCTGACGTATTAGGTGAGACATTGAAGCATCATCCAATTCAAGGCATACCTAAGCCAAAGGCAGGCTCTGTAACCATCGCTGATATTATTTGTCCTTAGAATTAACAGCAAAAATAAGAGTAAAGCACAGAATGGCTTGGAGCACATAGTTGTGTAAACAAGATTATTTAGGAAACAGGCGAATACACTAATCCAATCTTATCAGAACCTTTTGTCATAACCTATGTTTCTGCAGACATGACCAATAATGTAAACAACTCACCAGAAGCTGGCTCCAGCTTTGGATTCTTTCACATGGATGATCCCAAGATCTGTCAGCTCCATTACTAAAGCCTTGTCAGTGATAGGAAGAATGATGAACATTGTTTGAAGTAGATGATGCAAGCAAAAGCTAAATATTGATGAAAGTTATGGCATCTAAGCTGTGCTCTTGATATGGAGGCATGAATCAAATATAAAGTTGTATATGTCTTCATGTCTAGGGAGTAATTAGAATATGAGTACTTAATATGTCAACATTGAGGGAAATCTTGTTAGTATCACACTTTTCAAGAAGTGTGGTCGCTACTGATCAGATAAGCTAAGAGTTATGTACGGTAGAGAATGTGTAAAGCACAGCTGCTCACCTTCTCAAGGCCTGGGTAGCATGTCACAAAGAACTCCATGGAGTGATTTTGCTCAGGCATCAGCTCTTCCTGCGGAGACTGCATGTCATATGATGATATTACTGCTTGAGCCAGTCTGCCCCTAAGGTGCTTCAAGCTCCTGGAATTAAAATGTTTGAAGTAGGCAGAAATAAAAGGCTGCTGATTGCTGCTGGATTCCCTTGTGAAGGAAACTTTGGAGGTTACGACGTATCTAAATGATCTAACATGACGCATAGCCTGAGAATTGACTATGCACTTGATGTTGCCATGGTAATGATCCATGATTCTCATTGAAAACATTCGACTTGTCATGAGTCAGAACGAATACCTCTTACAGCTGCTTGAAATTTGTTAAAATATACAAGTTTAAGATGAATATTTGTAGTAGTACAATGTCAGAGCTTGGGCGGCGACCTTTCGCAGTTTGCGTGAACACAGAGTGTGAACATTTGTCATGTTCAAAGTTTTGTACCTATGCATGAGTGTAGCCGTAGACAGCTTTCACAGTAATAATGAAGTATGTCCTTTTGCATGAGAAGTTTGCACGTGAAACATAATAGATGCCGGCATGAATGTGATATTTGTAGGTAGCGCTTTATTTGTTCGCACATTTTTAGTTTTCATATCATTTGGAGAAGCTCTCAGCCCCAACAGAGGAGAACAGATCAAGAATTGCCTCAATGAAAATTTCGACTTTAAGAGAACAAACTGGAACGACACGATTGAAAGGGACGCCCCCTCCAAGTATGTGTTGAATTGGTATTATCTTTGAATGTGTGCATAGCCCCGTGAACCTGAAGGGATTGCAGTTGATAACATGGCCAAATCATTTCACACTCAATGCACAAGTGGCTTTCTTTTGATTATGCAGTTTAAAAGTAGAGACCACTTGGAGCTCTAGTCATGTTTCAAGATATGACCTTACCATTGTGACGCAACTCTCATTTGATCGCATGCCTGCGCTCTACAATCAGTGCAGCACGTACCCAGGTAGGTAGAGAGTGGAGTCTCAGAGGCCTGTCGTACGGCTGTGCGAAAATGTGTGTGTTCTTTTCATTGATCTTAATCTTAACATTATCCCTCCTTTCTTGGTTATATGCTTGATATGGTTGACATGACTGAGGGGAGGATGTAATTAAGAAACATTCTGATCTGAAGTTTCTTAAGGCATCATACTCTAGGGAGCTTCAAACGTGTTTGAAGGAGCATTCATCCTCATTCAGTACGCATCTCTGAATATAACGTTGTTCATATTTCAGGTCCCATGGCTGCAGCTGTGTATCTTCCCTTGCTTCAGCTGGATGACCAGCTACACATCCTGAATGGAGAAAGTGGAGATCTTAATCCTGAGAACAAAGAACGAGTCAGGAAGGAGGTTGAGAGAGTTGGCCGAATCTTTCAAGAGTGGGTGGTCATGACAATGTCTTCAAGGCCTGCTTCTGCAAGTATTACCATGCTTAAAGTTTTAAATGCCTCAGCACATTCATTGTTTGTCATAATTATGTAGCGGCTTCATCTTGCAGATCATTTTTCCTCATCTGGAGCACTTCATTGGTGACTCTCTTCCAAATTGTTTTGTTATCATGATTCTTCTCCCTTGTGTTTACATACAGTAAAGTAACTCTGTTGTCATATCAGGATCGATAACCGGAATGACATGTGTCAGCTGGATCTCATGTTCCTCTGGGAGGCCTTTGATTCCAAGCAGGCGTCCCTCTTATATCCAGTCAATTCATTGCGCAATTATGCCCGCATGCAGGTTGTTCTCCAAATGCATGCGTTGGTTTCAAAGTTGTCGATATACATGTATGAAATATTATTGTAAGGTCTTAGGATACAGTCATATTCACTTAAGCTGAGTTAAGTTACATCAATCTTTTATGGTCTGTGTAACCCTTGTAGCTGTCTACGCTGTCTCCTGGTGCACTTTCACTAACTTGAGATTCGCATGGAACATTGATTCTACCCAGTCTTGCCGCCTCATCATGTCTGTTTCCAACACTTGAAATCCTTTGCTAGAATGATGCTATGTGATGCCACTCCTGGGTGCACATTTTACAGGTCTTAAAATGCCAGTATTTTAAACTTGAACTCTTATATCAATTAAACATCAACACCCCACGCCTCTTTAAGAAGTTTTTTACATCCAGTTTTCTCATGCTCCACTAATTGAAGCGGGAGCTAAGCATATCCCGCTGATACTCGATTATCATAATAATTGATAATATGCTGTGCCTCTGTTCGCTGACATCTGCAGGTGCGGACAAACCTTCTATCAGCAATTGATGTAGACATGATGATCAGCTCTTCCGTAGGACGTGCTTTTGAACATCCTGCCACGTAAGGGTTCTGATCCCTCCATGTTCTGTAAATACTACTTTTGTGTGACTTTGCGCATAGAGACTGTTGTGTCATGTCATGTGAGAGCTCATAAACTGACGTAAATGCATAGGTTAAAGGAGCTTACATCAGCAGTGGAGGATCGGCAAGCTGTGGTACTTCCAGCTTTTGAGCCACAGAGACAAGGTCCTTATGGGAGGATGGTGGCTGACGAATCATGTAAAGGTGACTTCTTTAAGAAATCAGCACCATTGGATCACTAGCCATTTGCAAAACCGCATAGTCATGAGTTGCTTGAATGAGCCAATGTGTACAACATGCCTCATTATCTCACACATCCTGACCCCATAACAGCGATACTTGGGACCCCACAAACACTAAAACATAAATCCACATAATTCAAAGCATTATCCTTCATGCAGAACACTAAACGCAGGAATCTGTCGATATCTCCTATTTTGCTTTGTTGATTTGTACTGCGTACTAATCAACTCAATTACAATTTTGTGGTACATCATCACAATAATTAACAACAATTAATTGTGTCTTCATATAATTGTGGGGCATAGCGAGCAAGGAGAACCTGGCCATTAAGTTTAAGCAGAAGTCTGTTCTGCAGTTCAAGTTGAAAGTTTTTCCACGCGGACACACTCCTACAAACTACACTAAATGGTTTCAGTGCACACATCCATACAAGGTATGAGGATATGTCATTGCTTTGCATCAGCATTTGTAACACTCTGTAGCGGTGATACAAATGCTGCAGTTATCTGTTGACCATCTGCATCGTAATAAGACTCACATAGCTCTGTACATTGAGGGGATACTTTAGTGTGCACTTGCAGAGATTTGCCTTGAATGAATCATCCATAGATTACAGCAAGCGTTAATTCAAGTAATTTTCTATTATTCAAAACACACGTAGTGATGTCTAAGCACTGTGTGTGAATTTGATAAAGCACTTTTTGAAATAGTTAAGTAACACTTAATGCTGAATTGTGTGCTTGATGGTAGGTTCGCTATCAGCGTATGTATGAACCTTGGTACATAGGAAATGTCAAGACAGCTCCTTTCCACGATGTGAAATTCAGAGGTACAGGAACTCTTGATCATGGTGGCAGCGAAGTTGAGAAGTTTGCTGGCCATTTTCTTGAAGTGTAAAAGATTTAAATTATCACATAAACAATGTTAAAAATAAGATTGTCATCATTGTTTCCTGTGCCTCCTCATTTCTGGAGTTTGAAGTCTCTAGGATCAGATGCTATGTAGTGTGGGAAACAAACCGTTTGTAATGCAGGGTATGGACTCAACAAGATTGCACATGTCGCCAGCCTTAACTACTTCAACTTCACTTTCCTTGTCCACCCTGATTTTTGGATCATCCATCGACCTCACGAAGACACAGCAGTGAGTAGTAATTTCTGTAACAATATTCATCTTCCTGTTTGTACTACAGGTAGATGATGTTCATTCAGACCTTTTAGTACCAAGTATAATTGGAGGTTGCTCAATTTCATCATTTGAGTGTGATCACTGTTAGCTTTTCCCCTTAATTTGGTTATATAAAAATGCATGTGTTTCGATGCCAGGTGCGAAAGGTTGTTGCAAGGGAAGCTTCTGATGTCAACAAATTTGGTGTGAAGCTGCCTAAAAATGCTTTGTACTATAAGGTAAGACCGTAAACGTTACAGCAGTAGAAAAGTTTCTCTGGACCGTTCATCCTAGTCGCATCATGTCCAAGCCATATAACATTGCAGTCATTCAAATGACGTAACAACACTAGCTCTTAACTGTCACCCTTCTCCAAATTAATTTGTTCCGCATATGAAGTGCTTTGTTGCAAGGTCCTCACTTTTTTCCTATGATGCTTTGTCTACTTTGAATGCTTGCAATGTGACATCATGTAGGTCACTCAGCTATTTGGGGATGCAAAGCGCGGAATGATAAGAGGGAACTTCAATATCACATTAGACACATCTATGGTCAGGTGCTACAATACTCTGACTTGGCTTCCACCTATTCCAAGTTCGCAGGGCTTTCCAGTAGATCCTTTAATTTTTATTTAGCATCGCTGTTGCTGTTGCTTTGCATTGATGACAACAACATAAGAGTTATGCTTTTTTTATCTTAGCTGGGTCTGCAGCCCATGTGAGCCTTGCACATGATTTAATAAATTGTGTTAATCATGAGTCCTTCACTAACGATGATGAGTCCTTGTCATCAGTCTACCTAATTAAGCGCTGGAGAAACAGAGGCATGCCACCAGGGCAGAAGAAAGCCTGTTGCTCACAGAAGCGTACAGTCACAAGAAAGTAACGCATGTATATGTATCTTAAATGGGAATAGCCTTGAAGACTCACTGTGCAACAGGAAAGGCAGGTTGATAGTGATGCATATTAATTTATGAAAGTGGTCAAATAAAGTGATGAAGCGCCTGTGGCAGAACTCACAATCGAAGTCAAACCTCCTGCATTGCAACCAAAGACTGTTACCTGTAAGATATTCCGTACATGCAGTATGATTTATGCCCTGTTTTTCTACTATCAGCACTCTGCTCTTGCACTGTACCTAGTAAATAATAGCATGCAGAAGGTCAAGCAGCAAGTTTGAAGCAGTGTCATAGAAAGGCGGGTCTACTGTTGACAAAAATGACAAAAATTTACCATCGTCAGTATGATAATGGCATAAGTCTTGATTTCGTGCACATGTGAACCTTTTTTAATTATTGCATGTAGGACACTGTATGTAGTTTCAACTATTTACGTAAATAAAATTACACGAATCTGTTTGGTCTTACCTACTTAGAACTATTTTTGTAGCTGAATCGTTCACATTATCAGTAATACTAAAAGACTCTTCACGGAATCGCAGGCTCTACGATTGTGTATTGAGAAAGATGTTAAAGTTTAGCAGTGGTGGAAAGGTCTCGCTGTCTAACAGTAACAATCAGCATCTGCGAGTATCAGTACGATGTAACGATTCAGGAGGTAGCAGTAGAAGAAGCACACTGATTGGTGTGTAAGCGGTGCTCAGTTACCGGAACATGCTACGTGCGTATCACGGTTATGTTATTGGATCCTCTCCTCTTGAATCAGGTGGCCTTCTGATGGGAGTGCCGACCATCACTGCCCCACTCGTTGCGTACGCTGATGAACCTAAATACAACGTTAGGTGAGTGTTGTAGAAGTGCCTGATCATATCTCTTGAGTTCCTGATCTGAGATTCTACAATTTAAAAGTCTGCTTATAAACTTTATTATGACGTGATTCTTTTATGAGTATGTAAGGTATGTACCGGTAAAAGACTTGGGTTCATTCCAGAAGTCCAGTCAGAGGGCTACATTCCAAAAGAGGGCTGAAACTGTTTTACTGAAGGTACGAAGGTGTAAATTGTGAGGCTACAGGTGTGAGAAAGAACACCAGGTGAAGATTGGAGGTTTACGAAACAAGAATGTATTATTTTGTAATATTGTAATAACCTGAGAACTTATCACGATAAGATCTCTGAAAGAGACTTATATTCTTGTCATTGTCTCCGCATGTTATACACAGCTGATGTTCTTAGCTTTACCAAGTAGCCCTTGTATTGAAACTCTATATTGAACATGTTTGCTGATCAGTGAACTCCCCTGCCCTACTCTCGAGCAGTACGTTGATGCAAGCGACGCTTCTATGTGTGTGCATCTGGCGTTGTTAGACGCTGGTAGCTATGACATTGTCACAAAAACTGGAGGTGCTGCAGGTGCCATCATCCTAGAGTGAGTTGTGAATTGCAGTGGCATCAGTGCCTAGAGGCCTTACTCGGCCAGAGAGTCGTTGATTGCATGCATGCTATTTAATACAGGCCATCACCATAATGTCAACACTGTGTCCACTCCCCATGTAATGATTGCATTAATGACATCATAGTGCAGCTTCCGAGTTTGATGACATCATAGTGCAGCTTCCGAGTTAGATTTATCCAATCCTAGTTTTGATGCACACTCATGGGATGTTGGTGTAGCCCAAGATCCGCTGTGCCCTCATCTCTCAAGTCGGTTATAGAGAAACTAAAGAAGGCCAAGGATGAAATTGACAATGGGGACGTCGACAAGGCAGGCTCAATATCCTGGGCAGACTTAATTTATTTAGCAGGCAAGGTCACTACTCAAGCTGGATGGAGAGCTGTAAAGGTAATTGTTGAGAGTTCTGATGGACACAGTTCAGCATCAAATACACGCTTTGCTTGACATAGTTGGCCTCTTACATGGCTTGCTGCGTGATATTAGGCGATCATACCTGCGAATGAGACCACATTTTCATAGCTGTTTTCTGTGTCTATCATTTACCTTTAATGTTCTGTGCTGACATGACTGTAGGCTGTAAGGGCACCTTCAATTGTTGACCAGCTGCTTAACCCCTGGGATGTGGTTTTAGGAAGACAGGATTCTGACATGCTTGGTCCAAATAAAGTTCCCCTCGAAGATGCAACAGTTCAAGAAGTAACAGTGAGCAGACAATGGTCATTGACCACTTCTCAAAGCTTGTTGACACTTTGGCCGCATCTTTATGACTTACTGATGGACATGTGTATCTGCCTGAAATAAACCTGTTACTAATTTGACTAACAGGCCCTCCATGTACTCTTATGCAGGCATATTTTGCAGCACTAGGTGCAAAGCCAGGAAATGGTAGTGGATTAGGGCCTTTCTCCCCCAAGCCACCTTTTTGGGAAAAGGTAGCAAATTCACCTACACCTTCATTTTTGCAGCCATATCAAGAACCTGGACTCACAATTAACACTTATTTGTTTATCACATGTTGTATGTAAGGTCACGCCTCTTATCCCTGCCGTGACAAAACAAAAAATATCTGCTCCTCTTTCAAAATGTGATCAAATATGTATATTTTTAATGAATGGAGTTTTCACAAATTTTTCGAGAATTTACACAGCTTTAAAAGTATTCCTGTGGACCTAACAACAGAATGTCTGTCTTATGACCACCCTAATTAATTATTCTTATCTTGCTGTGTCAATCAAGGGCAGCTGTTACAATTTCTCCGAGTATTATGCCTGTGAGTCTATGATATGGATGAGATACTTTTTGTGTGACACCTCCATGTAGCCAGCTTTCTTGATCTGGACAGCAGCATCAAGGGATCCAAGTGCTGAGGAGGCTAAGCTGGAAGCCTATAGTCAAGTGTACGCGGACATAAAGAAGCAATATGATAGATCTCGAGACACAGTCTCTCGGACAGGTGAGAAGTTTGATTGTTGCAGCTAAATACAGGAGTCTGCACAGCAATTATTTCATCAAATGGCCATGTTTTGCCAGCATTCATTGACATGATATGAGAGTATATCAAACAAGACGTGCCTTAAGCCTCTGAAGCATGTGCATTTAACAGTATGTACTTGCACACATAATTTATATGAATTGCATGATTGTGATCATGCTAACTTTGATTTCTGCTCTCAAATTTAAATCCATTTGGTGAACATTTTATTGTGCAGATTATGAGGTAGATTTTGCCCAGGCGTACAACAAATTGACAGGTCTTGGGGCACGGATAAGCAAGACAGCATATTTACATCCCGAGGCCATTTTGGCAACTAAGCTTTGATGGCTTATTTATGAGATGTTTCTCCCGATAACATTACCACCGAACTAAGTGAGAATATTTAATCTGCTTTATATCATGTTGAGTGCTGTACACTCAGTGAATTAAGTGCATGTTTCCCGTCAGTTGTAACATCTGCTAATGAGTGCTTCAGATTCGGAATAAAGGTATTTGTTGATATTGTAATTAAATGACATTCAGTATTAATGTAATCATCTGTATCATATCCAAACTGGAGACAACAAAATGATATCAAGTGTCCCAGATGAAGACAACGACATTCCATGGAATTGCTGCATCCTCAATATCTATAAAATAGCCTTCACATTTTTTCTCGCATTCATTTGTCTGTGTTGGTACCCCAGATTTAAGGCACAGAAAGCCCAGCATAAGCACATGAAGCAACTCATGCAAAGGAAAGCTCGAAACTGAAGACCAGAGCGAACATCTGCATGATGTGTTCCATGTTTCAGTTTTATACTCTGAGAGTTTACAGCATACATGAAATGCTCCACTACCTCATATCATTTAAAGGTCAGTGCATTCTACCTGCAGGCACTTAAGGCAGTCATAACTGGTGTTACAGAAGGACGTTTATGTGAATGTTGGCTCTCACCAAAAGCTTCAAACATCGCAGCAGCAGCAGTATCCCCAAGCCTCATAACCACCAGATCAATGAATACCTTGGCAAGGTACTTTATCACAGAAGACAACAGTAAGCAACTCTTGAGATTTTGAATCGAAGCATGAGGCAGGCAGCGAGTGATACCAGTCAGTTTTCACAAACAGCCCTTCCCCTATGTTCAGACCTACTACCATAATGTTCAGACCTACTACCATAATGTGTTTAGTTACAGTAAAACTTCATTAGGCAGGAGACAGATTTTACAGTTATTATCTGCATTCTGAGCGAAAAACTCAAGTTTCAGGTAAAAAAAAATTGGGAAACAGAAGCGGATCTAAGATCTGCACAAATGTAGTGGCAGCGGACCCACTTTTTCTTTTTTGCTGACCACAGTGAAAAGTATCTCACGGGCTGGCTTAGTAAGGGCATTTCCAGCCACCTTGCGTGTGATTTCTGCACCTGTTTAGATACGTAAGAATTGAATGCGTATAAGCCCTCCAGGCTATTGTGTTTTGGAATAGTTTGCTGAGGCCAGTCATGGAGCACTCGGCTCTCTGACTCTGATGGCCTCAGCAGTACATAAGTAGGCAGATGAGGCTCAGCAGTACAGTACCATATAAGCAGGACCTGCTGACTGACTTACATATCAGCAAGCCATAATCTGCTATGATCCATATGCTGCCTCATGTAACAGGTACACATTGATTCATACAAGCTAAATGAGCACGCTCTCACCTGCTATGACCCATGCCGTGGTTGATGCAGGACAGATGAGGATCAGTAACATGCCCAAAAACGCGATAATGGGGCTCATCAAGAGGGTAGTACTCAGGCCAAATCGTCGGATGATGCGTCCTAACAAGAAATTGAGAGGTTTCGTTTTCTAGCAGGCTTCCCATTGAATCAAGCAAACATACTGACCCTCTTACACAACTACTGGATGTAGCAGGCATACATGTTAGGCACCCAAGTGTACTGGCTCAGTATGGAGCAATGCTCTGACCAATCATCTGCAAGCATTTGATAAGGCATTTCACAGGTACCACAGCTTCCCATAACATGTTTCTGTAATTCACATGGTTTATTGCCAAATCATTTTCTGCATGACAAGCGCAACAGCCTCCTGGCCCTGTGATCAGCACCATCTCTCACCTGTGGCTAACATCTGCATACTGAAAATTGAGGTTGCAGTCATCACATTGACCAGGCCGTAATATGTAGTACGATCCTGCAAGCATCAAGTACATTCAAATTAACAAGAAAGTAAATCAGTCCCAAAGCATATTGAGAAATGTCATGCTTGAAAAGATGCCACATTTTTGCAAGTACTTGAGCAGTTCTACTACAGAAAAATACATAACACTCAACAAAAGAGCTTCAAATACCTACTTGTGCAATTTTACTACACAAAAGTACACTCTTAAAATAGCTGAAGATAAGTGAGAATACATCCTCACATCAGCATGCTGTATTTGCGATGACACCACTTTTGCTTTTGTGAAGTAAAGCTGAGAAGAGGTGCAGCACTGAAGTAAGATGTAGGCACAAATTGCAAGCAGGTAGGGTGACCGAAGAATAAGTAAACTGCACTCCATGCTGTTGGATATTTGACCTTTAGCAGCTGATAGGATGCTCACAATCATAGCTGGTGCCTTGAACATTCTCTCCTGCTGAATGTTGACAATTTTGCTCTTATCACATTCAGGATCCATGATGGGATGCTTGGACATGATATCCATGTCAGGCCTAAGTTTCTTTCCAGATTCCGAGAGCCCAAAACTCAGAAATGCAACAGCAAGAAGTAGCGCTGCAGCTACTAGGATCAAGTAAGTTGGAGGACCAGTGCTGAGACCTGAGAAAGAGCCCAGCTGTGATCATGATGGAAGCTAAAAAGATCCAACATTTCTTCTTCGCTCTCAAATAGAAAGGATGGAACATCATGCATTGAAAATGGGAACAAAGACCAAAATAAGATCTGGAGCCTTATTTAATTCACACAAGTGAAGATAGCTTCCTAGCACTGCAAAGAGCATAGCTAAACATTTGAATACCCTGTCATCACCTTTCCCAGGATTGGCAGGGTTAGCAGGGTTTGCTCTTTGAGCAGCAGCTGTAATCTTGACCTCTGATACAACAAACATGGACCCCAACAGTTGACCAACTGCTGAACCTTCAATCCATCAACAAATTCTGTTTGTAGATATTATGATATGCACTATGCTGGATATTTTTCAAATAAGTATGAAATACCGAGCAGTACACAATACAGAAGTAGCATTGTACCTAGCTGCTGCTCTTGACCCTTACAATGCAGGTTCCAACGATGCTGTTGGGAACACCATAACAGAGATTTGTAGAACCCACCTCCACCTATAAATCCAAACAATCTTGTTCCAGCAGAATTGTCGAAAATATCCGCACAGAGAACCCACAGAGCAGATATGGAAGCTTGATGTTGCACATTTAATCTGAAGAGGAGTTCCAAAATAGTGAATATGTGAGACTATTGTAAGCAACACATGCTAAAAATCAACCACCTAGGAGGTTCTTGCACCATGTTTCCCCTAGGAATACATTCACTGACAGCAGGGATGGTTCAAAATACTGCTGTGCTGCCACATACCATACATAGAAGCATCCAACCACTAGCCTCTGCACACGATGCCATGCCTTCTCTGAATATGCAAAACTACTAGGAGCCTACAATAACAAACATATTTCAATAGTATGAGTGCAAGAAGGTACCCTTATTCTGCTGAGGAGTGCGATGACAATGTCATGACAATCTGCAACCAAGGACAGACACAATGACAAAACCTCACATTAAATTCACACTACACCTGTGCCAGACATGTTAACATGGCCTCGACAGCAAACCTTATGATCGAAACCCAAGTTTTAAATAACATTAAAATGACGCTGTTAAAGGGTCCAGATGAATATTTTCATGTCACGTATCTTTTGACTTTCTTTCTAGTTATCCAAGTTTATATCTGTAAATCACATTTGTAAAAGGGCTAGTATCTCAAGGATTAAATTCAAGTATTAGATTCCCCGCTCTACATTTGGGCTCCGTTCCTGTTGAAACTTGTTTTCACCCTGCAAATGTACTGAGCTTCCTACATTGTTGCGGTTTATTTTTTGCACATAAAAAGGCATACAGCAATTACGTAAGAGAGCGTCAACCATGCCAGTGTTCCAACCCGCAAATTATTGCTTACTCATTCATGCAGTAAAAAGTGATTATAGATACAACAAGGTATATGCTTATAGTTGTGATATTCTCTTATTATGCAGATACTCTTGCAGACCAGCAGACATATCACCTAAATACCATTGTTAGCATGTAAACTCAGCCCTCCCTGAAAACAGCAGAAAATACATTTTGTTACAGGCCAGCACTCATGTTTTTGCAATGCATACAACTACAAAAAGGAAGTTGAACAATCACTGCGCTGAGGATATCCACTGCTCCTGCCCTGTGGTTGCTGTCAACATAGCAGGTGATAGCTGATGTTTAAAATTCTAGATAGAAGTGTAGAGTGAATGTTTCTTCCTGAAATTCATTACAGCATTAGCAGGTGGGAGGTACAAAGAATCATAGAAACTGTGCACACCACACAAAATGTCTCCAATCGTAATGTAGTCCTGTCTCTGACAATTTTTGAATAGACATCTTGAGGAAGACTTATATGATACAGAGATGATATCATTCTGCAATTTGATCTGTGGGTGCAGGTGAGGCAGATCTGTTAATCAGCTGCATGTGCTGACATTGAACTGAAGTGTTACCATACGCATCGTTCTTCAGACCTTCAATCAAAGTTAGGATAAGGCCATTTTTATGGACTAGTTGCATATAGCTGAAGTGTTGGAAACTACTGTCTAGAACCTACCCACTTGCTCACAATGATCTGTATGGTAACTGCTCCAAGTTATAAGCCAGCATATGTAATCATGTATGGTAAATGCACAGCCAACAAATTCTTGTATCAGCAGGTATGAGTTTTCAGAGTTTGAAAGAGGACACTGCTTGCAGCAATTTTAGTACTCTACAATTCTAGATCCTGGCTTTGGGCATAAATTACTGCTGTGTCTCAATTGATGATACCACTGCTAGGTTGGCAACGACTGCATTCCAATTGAGGAAACCTTTAACATTATCAACTTTAATTGATGCTTTTCAGTTGAAATGTCAAGATGGTGAGAAAACGTCACATTTAAACGGCATCAAACCATAAGTCCCTACTTTCACTCTCCACCATTTCAATTGCACAAGCATTGCTAGACAATGGTCATGCCATAAATACATTTCTAAAAAGCTGGATGATATTTGAAGATTGAAGTTACCCTTTATGTATTGGAATTAAAAACTTGAAAAACTGATATTTGCGAGCCATTTAAAGAACATAGCACTTATGAAACTGCTAACTGGTCATGCACCTACTTACCAAGAATGTCCATAAGTAGCAATGCTTTGTTCTTATTCCTTTTTGCTGTTCAATAAGATACACAGGGATGCTTCTTTTCTAGTGGGCGGAATCTTATTGTCCCCCCCCCTGTGATGCTGCGTTTTCATAACAGCCCATCCGTACATGACAAGTCACTATAAGTTCGATGAGATACAGGCAGCTTTAATTTCCTTCACCCAGTACGACCTATTGAGCTGCATCCCCTGTTAGTTTCTCTTTCAATGCCTCCACTTCCTAGAAAGACAAACACATTTCAGCGTCATAACATAATCATAATAAGAATGCTAAAACTCAACATGAAATGCTGGAAGGTAAATGCAGTACTAACCTTTATAAGCTCCACGCGTGTTGACTGCAAGCATTCAAAGAAACTTTTCAGAAGACCATGCATCTCATTCACGGCTCAATTTTCTTCAAGATGAAGCTCTTTTACAGTGATAAAGGGGCTCAATGAAAACATATTTCCACTACTCACTTTGAATAGAAGGTATCTATAAGTAAACCAGATACTGTAACTTATGCCCACTAGCTCGAAAGCCTTCGGAATCTGCAACAGTTCATTGAAAAAGGGGTTGGAATGTCTCAGGGAATCACATTTGCCATCACAATATTTACCAGAGGGAAACGGTCGACAGCTCCCAACAATTGAGCTGTGAACCAGACTCCTGTGACAGCCGCAACAGTATACATAACAAATTGAGGCTTGTTCTCTACTGCATCCCACTGCATAAGTTATAAATAGTAAATCAGATAGACTTCGTTGTCAACAGGGCCCAGGTTTGAATGGCTAATTACCTTTGCTTTTACATCTTTAAGGATCTGCTCCGAGTCTATGCTGGGGGACTCTTCAGCAGCAAAGACGACCACAGCCTGAAAAGGAACAGCCAATTTCAGACACGCATGAAGGGGTGCATGGTCAAATATTGCATTACCCTCTGATGTTTTGGTCCAGAGAATGAAAGTCTGTTAGTCAGAGCGATAGGGCTTTGCAGAGTCGTCCTTGCAGAGACACATGGTCGGCTTGCTCGAATCATTGTTCCGGACATAATAAAGTTGAGGAGTAAGGTTGCACCAATAGTGCAGGAAGTAGAAGCTTGACCGTATTGGGCTATGTTACCGACCGTTCATTTAACTGACACGCCGTACATATCTTATGTTGTAGTGCTAACGACAGACAAGTATTCTCTTGATTGAATACATTGACAGATTGGTATACGTATGCGTTTGTGATAAAATATGACGTAAGCATAACTACGTCTGGAAGTCAGTGCGCTAAAGGCTATGATGTTAAACGTGAGAGTACATCATCACTTGAGAGTACATCATCACTGAAGAGATAATACCTATCAATTGGATTTCCTAGAATGTTACTATATAAAATTATGTACTTCCTGAAGCAACTTTTGCCAGGAAAAGAACTTAAATCAAAAGGACTGGGCAATGTAGCCTGAAATATTTTTAGTCATGCCTACATAGAAAACGGTGCACAGCATCTGACAAAGAACTTGCAACCAATGCTTCACAGCAAGCCACAGTTTCAGAGAGCCCCTAGAAGAAAAGTGATAAACAATGTTCAGCAAGCGAAGACTGGCGATGATTAGATCAGTGTCGGAACTTTAAAAATGGTTCAGACTACAACTTGAAAGCCTAGACAGAACGTCAAGACCTGAATTAGCATTCACATCGATTGCATCATTTTTTCTTGCTGTTCTTCTTCACATTGCTCTCAGCCTCCCTTTCTTGCTTGTACTTTTCGTAGTCCTTGGCCCAGAGGATAGGCTTCCCATACTGTTCCCTGTACTCATCGTTATTCCCTGAAAAATTAAGGATCTACAACAGGCAGCATATGCAGCTTCAGTGTAAAACAACTTTAAAAACATGGAATACATATTCAAATAAAACAGCTTGCAGCAGAGCAACAAAGCAAAGCAAAAAATGTACAACAAATGCTTATTGTTGTGACTTTCTAAGGGTACCTTTTTCCCTATCTTCTTGAGACCTGACCACATATCAGTCTCCTCAGGATCCACCTGAAAATGATCATGATAAATTTCAAAAGATGTGATAAGAACGCAGGTGGTGTGAGCTGCATTGACTGGATACTGTCATTATGAGAAACAGGGCTTACCCATCCTTCATCAGCATAGGGGGATCGTAAGTCAAAGCGTTCCCCTTCGTCATACTCCTTCTTTCCAAAAGGTAGCAGGGGTATCACAATGCCGGATGTACCTTGCTCTGCATCCCTTGTCTTGTAATTCTTCCAATCCTTAAGACTGTCTGGGATGATACCCTGCTAAGGAAATGCTAGGTGAAAATGACAGTACAGAGCTGTCACAAAAAAGCATTTCATTCAGAGCTGAGGAGCTGGATCTACTTCAGTACTGTCTTTCTACATCTTAAATAAAGTCACTTTAAGTTACCTTGGCCAAAGAATCTTTTTCCTGCTGACGAGCCGCTTTCCGCTCTGCAACTGTCTCCTGTTAATCAGAGGTTTCCAATTCAGGCTGTCAAGTGCAGTCGCAAAGTTTTTACATACACACTTCAACATGAAGTCCTGATAGTGATGTCATGAGCTCATCTGAAATTCTCCTCATCCGCACAAAATTTGACACTCCCAGAGCACGACAGTGCCTTAGGCTTCATTCCTAGTAGTCACCTGGACTTTACGTCGTCGATCATTGGCTTCTTTGATTAGGGAGCCTGTTCGCCTAGCTGCCAACAGTTCCTGCTGTATTCTGTGTGAAGCATGTAAAGAGGAGGTTGGGTTGACTTCTTCGTCTACTAGGTGTATAATGCCTCTCTGAGAGGGTATTGTGCCAAATAGAAGAATAACAACAAGGTCAATGGATAATATGCTTGTCAAGACTTGCACATGGTACTTCTGCAAGTCTAAACTCTAAGTATGCAGCATACTACAGCTTGATGAGTGATGTGACCAAGCACTCACCTAAATTGATCATCTTTGTCAGTGCTCTTTTGAGTGCTCTCCTTATCTTTACCCCTGCGTTAAGATAATGAAGACATTGATTTCGACGATCTGTTTGTGAGCTGAAATCTCTCCTTAACGCACCAACCAAACAAAGCATTTGTTCGCACTCTAGGGTGTCGTGATAACCTGCGAAATTGTGTGATAAATTCTTGCTAAGTACCAGCAGTCAGAAAACGACGAGGCGGAGTTTACTCATGTATGTATTATGTTCTACCCAGCATACCTATCTGTACTATTTATAGAACTGTGAGATTTTATTTGAAACGCCATTCGTGAAGACTAGGTAGCATAGAACCCGGCCTGGCTGGAGATACGTTGTAGGCCTGCCATGTGTACAATATGTAACTGGTGGGAGATCTTGCAGAAAAGATGTAACTCTGAATTGACTATTTCCCAGTCAGTAGATTGATATAGAGAATGAAACTTGGCTTGACGATGTCGTATGTATGTAAAGATGCAAACCGACATATTATGGATATCTACCTAAACCTACAAGCCTGCATATTGCTCCTGAAAACGTGGTCTCCTTGTTTACAGAAGAATGCTCGACACTTCAGAGCAATATTACATAGGTATGCACTAATAACTAATTCCATGTAGTAGGACTAGGTTTAGAGACGTGCAGGGGTGGACAAAAGAAAAGTCATAATTTTATAGGTATCCTGTAATAACTCGTAATTTTCAACCTTTCCACACTTTGTTGTACCAACTGTCACTTGTAATCATTTACTAGGATCCAGATCATACGCTCCAGAAGTTTGCAAGCGTTCATATGACCTCTAGTGCCGTCTATAACAACTTTACGAAGCTGTGTTTATGCTTGATTTTAATGAGAATTTCAAAAGTGTAACCGATTCAGCCCAAAAGTGTATGACACGAGGGTCTAATTGGCCTGAAAAGTGGCCCAAGAAAGGTTACAGGGATAGCTCTTAACTAATGTAGCTGCCATCATGACTGAGCCTTAGGCCATGGCCAGTGTGTAATCTGATAACTTCACAACAAGATATGAGTCTTGAAGTGCCTTGACTTGTTCTGAACAAGAGGTGAGGGTTCTTGCTCAATTCTGATGCTCTTGCAGATGTAAAGGTAACATTGGAAACCTTATAATATACACTTTAAAATTGATCACAAGAATTATGGTCAAATAATGAAGCATGAGGGTGTGAAAAGGTCTGAAACTTGGCATGTTTGACAGCACATCCACTAGGCTGATTTGCAGTAAAAAGTTGAGGTTAGATCTTTTCATGTGGGCTGAGAACTGATGCCTGCTGATTTAAGGATTTGTTAATATTACTTATGGCCTTAAAATTCAGGTCACTGTCACCTTGATGCACTGTACTTCTGAGCTCTGGGGTCGAAATGTGCAAGAGCGTTTGGAAGGAGGGGGGCAGCTCAGCCCATGAAACCAGATCTTTTTAGATTCAAGGAGGCTTTGCTGAAAGTGATGCAGTAGGTTTGAAGCCTTACATGAGTACAATAGCTCCCTGCAATTTCATTTTCAAATGTTGACACATGCCTGTGCTGTACCATATAGAAGTTCACAGCATTTTTATGAGAAATTTAGTAGGATTTTTTTTAAAGACAGGTTTGAGACTACATTGCTTCACACATACATCAAGGATGGGTAATCAGAGCACATCATCTCCTTTGCAATGGTGTCGACATTCATGATCCTAAGCCTCATTCAAAATTGCCACATATTCTTGAAGATCTCAGGGTTTTCCTAAAACCTTTTCTTTTGTCCACCCCTGCAGACAAATATTCGGTTCTGATTCGGCTTCAGTTACGTGTGTATCGGCTTCACGTATTATTTACTAGTTTCTAACAGATTGAAACCTTCATGCAAGTATGTCACTTCTATGAAACAATAGATTTCCCATGTCGCCTTGCATGAAGCTGAACTAATGTATATGTGCTCATCTGACAACCTCATGCAGTATGTGGTGAGCATTCATTAAAGCTTGAGTCCTTGCGCAAACCATATTGAATTTTCTTACATGGGTAGGTGTTAAACTAGCTAAAAACCTTCTCAGCAAAAACTTGCATCACTTATTACCCTCTAGGTACTTGCATATCATCTTCAGCTCATCTTCTTACCAGTTAATCTACATGCACTTTCCTTCCACAGCAATGCCATGCCTTACTCATACTACTAAAATTCATAAGGTGTTAAGATGTTTAATACATTTTTTGAATGAGCCCAAGTCCCTTTTTCTATGCGGAAGCCCATTCCTTTCTTGTTTTAAGTACTTAGTAAGTGTCTTCCTGCATAGTTGTATCTGTACTTTCCTGATCTTCTCTATAGCACTGCTCTCTTGCAAAGATTAGCCCAATGCTACCCATGATCTCCACAGCAAGCTAGGCTGATGGAGATCTCAAAATCTTAGTAGCTTGCATATGCGCCTTGGAGCATAAATTACTGTGGCTGACGTTGTTTGCCTCGCTCAGGTATAATTTATAAATACCTGAAAGCTCTGAGGAGACTTGTTCGAGAAAGTGCTACTCTCCTACTGTCAGTTCGAAAAACGACGCCTGTCAGTTCTGAATGTAAAAAGGCTCAAATCAAAAATGTAAGTGCAGTTTACATTATGCATGAGGACACAGTAGTTAAAGTATATTCAATACTCATTCGCAAATGTATCAACGATGGGTTGATCTGGATTGATAATGTGTCAGGTTCAGTCACAACGTCTTTGAGATCAAGATATTCAACCTGAGTCAAATTTACTTATTTTCATATTGTATTAATCAAACGCACACGCAAAGAGTGCTCATCTACAGTCGTGTAGATGAACATCCCAGTTCCTCACTGCATGTCCGTTGACCGTGGTAAAATAAGGGTTTTAGAAGCTAAAATCGAAACATATTTGTAGCGCTTCAATAGTTAGCGGTCAGAAGTGCCGGTCAACTCGGGCACACGGACGGACGGACGGACACACACACACACACACACGGAAACGGTGTAGACTGGGTTATCGCCGAAAATCAGGAGATGATCAGCTCTGCTCAGCATGCCATGCATGACTTGCACACTTGTTAAGGTCCCATTTCTCGCTGACGATCATAATCTGACAAAATAGATATTAATTGGTAATCAGAAAAGGTGCCACTAAAAAGTAGTCTACTCTCATCGCTTGATAAATGGACTGCGACGTACCTGCAATGAAAGCCAGTATTTACACAATAATAATAATATGATGAAGTGAAAATTAGAAAGATGTAGCGCTCTAAGGGAAACATGAGCGAAATGTTATGTTTGTGGTACTGCTTTTCCGCTGTACCTTATATGCTTACCTAACGTGTAGGGTGAGAGGCTTGCTAAAATTAAGGTACTCAGTCCCACCAACAGCTATGTCGAGACTAGAGGAATCTGCGAACATGAATGCCCAGGCATCTCGGTGAGTTAACCAAACTACATTTTTACTTAGGTACATGAGTCCAGATTTTATATGCTCATTTTAATATCAATTTTAGGGAAGCTCGAATTCTAGCGAGGAGAAAACGAATTCAAGAGAGACTTGCTACTGCACACCAAGGAGAAAGCTCAGGAGGAAAAGAAGGAGAGAAAAAAGAAGAGGTCGGGAAAGGGAAGCAGCAAATAATTGAGAGCAAGAGCCGCTTATATAGGGTTAAGCACAGGACAGAGCAGGATGTAACCTCAGTGCGCATAGGAGGAGATGAAAGGGAGCAACAACACAGAATCAATGAAGAAAAAACACGTCAGGTATGAAGACTCAAGCATGATCATTAGTTTTGTAAATGAATTGCAGGGAAGCTTATTGTGTCCCGTGCCACAACCCATTTTTCTTTTTGAATCCTTTTCGCAGGAACTCAGGGCCAAACTCTTAGCAGAGGCTGAACAAAGTGCACGCAACAATGCGTCTGTTGCCATGAGATGGGCAGATCTATTCTCCATTGAAGTCCCTCAGGTATGCACAAGATCATTCACAGAGATCTTATTCAACTTTGTTCCCACCATGACACAGCTGATGCACCATTCAAGGCATGATTTATCTTGTCATGGATTTATGCATTATGATGTGGCGTCTGACTAGCATTTGTGGTATAGATCATGATCCTCATGTTATACTGTACACAATAGGATCTCTATGATGAGATAGAGAAGCAGCGCCAGGCCTGCGAGCGCATCATCAATTCTAAGGACAAGCTAATTGCAGGTGTGGGCATTGCTTACTTTGGAGGGATCACCTTGGAAAACATGGATGTGTTTTTTTACTTCCCCGTTAACTTTTTCTGTAATAATGTACTCTTTATACCTTCATAGATATTAAGACTGAGTTGAAGAAAAAAGATGACGAATTTGTGAAGACACTGAAGCGACAAGCAGAGGACATCGACACACTGCTGCAGTACATGAGCAGGCAGTTTGTAGAGATGCAGAGCGCATACAAGAATGAGTTGGAAGAGATTGAAAATGCTTTTTTGCAGGTGGGAAATATGGAATGAAACAGTATCAATGCTAGGTCTATCCTAGATTGCTTACGCTCATCTGTCTGAAATGGAAGGCATATATTTTTAGCTGAAGGAACTTCAATCACACATTCAAGGTTTTAAATACAGTATTAGCCCTCCTCTTGAGTATTCCTCAGAGGGTGTTCTTTTGTCCATAATACCAGGAGCGTTCTGACCTACTGAATTCTAATCGTGGTGAAATCCAAGATTTGTTCGACAAACGCTCCAAGTTAGAGCAAGATTTCATGGACCGGTATCTGAGCACAGTTGAAAACTACCAACAGCAGCTGGAGGCACTCAGAATAGCAGATGCAGAGGACTACCACATCCTCAAAATCAGGTCAGGTTTTTATCTTGCAGGTGAACAGCGCACTGCCTTACATGAATATAAACTAAGCATGAATGATAGGAGGAGCATTGTCCCTAGAATCTTGCATAGATGAAATTCATTTTTTTGTTCCCTTGTTTCTTCTACTGCATTCATCTCTACCTATCCCAACATCTGCGTTAGCATACCTGTAGACTTGAAACTGACATCCAGAACTTGGAGCAGCACCTGGAGGCCATGCGTGCCACGTACCAGCTAAACACGGAGAAACTGGACTACAACTATAGGGTGCTTGTAGAGAGGGATCATGAAAACCAAACAACTATCAACCAACAAAAAAGGAAGATCAGTCGACAGAGGGATGTCCTATCAAGCCTCAAGCAGCGATATGCAGAGTCAGAGAAGAAGTGAGGCATTATGTGCATCTCTTTACCCTAAGAACGAGCTTATGTCATATACTTTGCAATGCTAATAAGATCATTTCACAGTCCACGCCTTGATTATCATGACCCTGCTGTGTCATGGTCAAGACCTTCAACCTTTTGTTGGAAGGTACATGGAGGAGAATATGAAGCTAACTGATGAGTACAAACGTATCACTGAGCAGTTCAAGGACCTGCAGAGCAAGTTCCGCCACTTTGAACAAGTTGACACACAAAAATACAATGAGGTGTTTGCTATGAAGGAGAGAGAGGTGGCTGGTGTGGTTAAGCAGCTTCTGCAAGCGGACAAGGTACATCCAAGTGCATAATAAATCATATCAGAAACCTGCTCTTGTTATCACAACTCCATTGTTAATGTCTCAAACCCCAATTCCACTACTTAGGTCCTTCATGAGCAGCAGTTGGGCTGGGATTGGCTCCCTCCCCATGACAGCGTCTTCACGCCATCTCTGCCTAGCTCCTCATCACTTGCTGCTAAGGCAGCACAGGCAGTAGGGAATGGAGAAGAGGCTGATGAAGGCGAGACTGAAGAAGAGATTAAAGCTAGGCAGGGAGAAGCTGAAGTGCAGGAAAACTTGAAAGATTCACGTAATTATGGTGCCCTCAGCCTCTTATGTGATGAGGCTGGCTTCTTGATTGATGCAAAAGTGCGAAGTATGTTGGATAAGCTGTCTAAAGATGAGGCTGGGCATGTGAAAGCAGAGTCAGTGTTGAAAGCATTGGGAGTCTCAGATGGGTCCTCCTTCAATGCCCTGATGGATGCACTGACTGCCAGCTCTACTGTTGAGATGCGCGCTAAGGGCATGAGTGTTCCACCCAGGCGAATAAGTGGAAATGCTGATGTGGGCCGTGCTACAGTGCTCGTACATCCTGATGATCTAGTTAAGAGATTGAAAGCCTTCATTGAGGTAGAAAGCACTGCACCTGCACGAGGAGGTATAGGGAGTGGAGCTGCCAGAGTGGCCGGTGTCTCAAGGAGGGCAGCAGAGGTGGAGCAGGAGTATTGGATGAGGATGTCCAATGTCATCAATGAGAAGGGAACACGTGTGTGGGGAATTCTAGAGAAGCAACTTGAGAAGTATAAGGGTCTGCTGCAGGTAAAGCCTCCGAAATATTGTAGCTATACTCAAGAAATGTCTTTCTTTTCAAGACGAAGGAGTTCTACTCAGCATAATGACATGATTGTCTGTAATTGGTCCCAAGACAGTTTGTCTGCTTTTGTCTCAGGAGCGATCCGCCAGCTTATCCGAGGTGGAGAGCCTTCAGCACCAGAATACAGAGCTCAGGGCCCTTCTGAATCAATATTTGTCGTCCAGGATCAACTCTGAGCTCGTCATACCCCCTACTGTCCTTATTTAAGCAAGTAGCTTGTGTGTGCCCAGTGTGCGTTTACCAGATGAATCTGCATTAATTACTACATTTGCGAGACAAGTTTGGTGATCGTGACAGAAAAGTTCAGAGCAATGAATCTAGATTCTTTTGTACGGCCATCCATCATGAAATCATACGAAGACCAATGTCTGAGTGATAAATCACACTGTGATGAATTTTCTTAAAGTAAGGTAGGAAAAAACGCTTGAGTTACCACTAGAAAGAGGTTTAAAGTGGACCTCTGGATCTGTTGCAAGTTGAAGGACTGCGCCAATCCCAGTGCACATAATCGTGGTGGTACGTCTTTAAATGTTTCCTTGATCCACAACCTGCTGCTCCATTGAAATGAAGATTGAGCTAACTTAATCTTCAAGGTGCTGGATATTTTAGTGATCTCTCATGTGCTCTCATCGGTCCCAAATTGATGAATAATACATACAGAGCTTCTCAATCCTTATACCCTCTGATTTGCATATTACATTTTCTCCTTGATACTACATCTACTTTGTTACGCAGCCATCGTTACAATCGGACTCAGCTTTTGCTGAAGATGAATCAGACAATCCGAGCATTAAATTGTAGGCAACCGATCAGCTCTAGACGCTTAAAAAATACCTTGATTTCAAGAAGTGACACTGGTTCCGCACTTGCCAAGTCTCCGGTTTTCATAACCCTCCGAACTGGGGATATGTCAAGCACGTGGGGTCATGTAAAGGAACAGGTACGTGTTTCAAGAAACTAGCATACTACACCAAACTGTCAAAACCATCTTAAATATGACTTCTGCAGGCCAAGCGCACAGTAATTGCTGCTGCCATTCCTGCTGAGGCTTTGGCATCTATTGATTCAAGCGAGAAGGAGCTGAGAGTCATATTTGATAACATGGCTGATCTGGAATATACCATCGTCACAATTGAGGGCAGTGATCAATCCAATCTCCTCATTCGCCTCACTGGCGCCTTCAGCTCAGCTGGAGTGGATGTTATTGCAGCAAATATTTCTTGTGAAGATGGCAGAATCATGGATGTATTCAAAGTCAAAATGAACGGGAAACAGGTCAGGATTATGTCTGCATTGTACTGAGGATCTCTTTGGACACCACAATTTGTATCATCCTCAATTCAGGTGCCTGAAGGTGAATTTGAGGCTCTGAAAGGTCAGATCCTGGAGATGACGTCCTCTTCCAACCGGAGTACTCGCCCAGCGATTTATGGAATAGTAGCTGCTGCTGAGGTTGAGCGCCTTCGTCCCCTCTATGGTGTGAGCAGTCATGGCGAGGTGGAAACCTTGGAGCTTGCAGCAGCTGAGATGGCCCAGGTGGCGGCTGAGCTTGTGGCCACTGAAAGAGACATTTTGCGCCTGAGAGCCAAGGGGGGAGATGAGCGTACACTGACGGCCAGGGAGGCCTTGAGAGCTGAGTCTGCTTCTGCGCTGGAGCGGAAAATGGCAGCTATGCAAGCTGTGATGGCTGCACGCAGGACTGCTGTGGTGGAGGCAGAAGAGGAGCCCAAGACAGTAGCTGAGCGCATGATGGAACAGTTCAAGCCACCCTCCATGAGCTCGCAGGCTGTGGGGGGAGCTGGGTCAGGGAATGGGTATGAGATCTTGTTTCAGGGCTTCAACTGGGAATCGTGTAAACACAACTGGTACAAGACTTTGGGCAGCCAGCTCAGGGACATCGTCAAGGCAGGCTTTACATCTGTTTGGTTGCCCCCTCCAAGTGAATCTGTGTCGCCTCAGGGGTACTTGCCTGGAGACCTCTACAATCTGAACTCAGTAAGTAGCTGCGTTGGTCAAGATAAATCAAGAAATGTTAAAATTGCATGTAATGCTTTTGCACATTTGCCATACAGCAGAGTATCAATATGGAGTGCATCAGCGTAGACTGTGTTCATTTCCTGAACACAATTCAAGATGACTGGGAGATATAGATCTTTGTTTTGAATGAATCTGATTTGAGTTGCTGCACATGGCCTCAGGCCTTTGGGACTGAGGCAGAACTTCGCCGGCTCATCCAGAGCATGCATGAAGTGGGCCTGAAAGCAATAGCTGATATAGTGATCAATCATCGCTGTGCTACATACCAAGGCTCTGATGGGAAGTGGAACAAATTCGGTGGGAGGCTGGCCTGGGATGCCTCTGTCATTTGCTGTAACAATCCTCAATTTGGGGGAAGGGGAAACCCAAAACAGGGAGATGACTATACAGCAGCCCCAAACATTGATCATTCTCAGGAGAGAGTGCGAACAGACTACATCGAGTGGCTCAAGTACCTCAGGAACAGGTCTCTTGACTCCTCTTATTACTAAAATTTGAAATGCCTTCTTGAACACGACGAGATCTTCAGTAGATCAGCGCCTGCTTATGATTCTGCTTGCGTGCCCTCATCAGCTTGATGGTCCCTCTTCAGCCCTGTTCTCACATCTCAACCCTTCACTTGCATTTTGTAGCATTGGCTACGATGGCTGGAGATTAGATTATGTCCGTGGCTACAAGGGAGACTACGTGAAGGAGTATGTAGATGCCACAGTCCCTGAACTTGCTTTAGGAGAGTACTGGGATGCATGTGATTACACGGATGGAGTCTTGAACTACAACCAGGACAGCCACAGGCAAAGGACTATTAAATGGTGAGACAATGACACAGAAAACTGCATCTCGATGTTTATTAACAGGAGTGAGAGCGATAACATGATCGCACATTGCAACAAATATTATTTATTTCTGTCATTTTCTCAGGCATTTATTTCATCTTTTCAATAGGTGTGATGCCACTGGTGGGACTGCTGGAGCCTTTGATTTCACAACAAAGGGTGTCTTACAGGAAGCAGTACAGCGAAGAGAGTATTGGCGCCTGGTGGATTCTCAGGGCAAGCCAGCTGGCATGATTGGCATGTGGGCTTCTCGAGCATTTACTTTTATTGACAACCATGATACTGGATCCACCTTGAATCATTGGCCTTTTCCGTCTCAGTTCCTTCCGCTTGGCTATGCCTACATCCTAACACATCCTGGGACACCTACAGTGTTCTACGACCATTTTTATCAAGAGAAGGATGACTTAAGGAAGGGCATTATTGAACTCATAGCTTTGCGTAAGAAGCATGGTATCAACTGCAGATCCAAGGTTACTGTCAAGAAGGCAGCTGCTGAGGTGTACGCTGCCACCATAGATGATAAGATTGCAATGAAGATCGGGCCAGGGGATTGGTGAGCTTCAAATGACACCTAGCAGTTTCTTAAATATGTACAGCCGTCTTAACGTTATAAATGTTTAACATCATGGTGCTTACAACCGACAACTTTGTCCTCACTTTGCATGCAGGTCTCCAAATGCTGTAGGAATCAAATTTGGGGGCAAGGAGTTGAAATTGGCTTGTTCAGGAAACCAATTTGCTGTTTGGGAGCAACTAGCATGAAGTAACATAGCAGGCCGTGTTCACATTATGTGCAAGTAATCTGGGGCTTTCTGAAATTACCTGAAATGAGAGTCAGTGTTGAAAGCGTGTGCCATTTATCAGCAGTTGTTAGAAATTAGAAGTGACCTGTTTTAGTGCACACATAAATTTGCGTAACGTGTAGACTGCCGAAGTTAAGAGGGGTTGTTTCAGCATCAATATTAAATAACTACACAGATATGCTATTCTACTGTATTTGCCATAAGTTGTAACTGAGAAGTCTCGGAATAGTGTATAAGATTTTGTCCCATATGTGTAAAGACACTAAGGCGTAGTGTTTCCTTATTATTAATACTGATCTAACCTATCTCTAAGATAGTTATGTAGGAAGCCTTAAGAAATATCCCAGTGATTTGAAAATGCTCTAATTAAAACTGGGTCATGGCCTGTGCTCAATTGTTCACCTCATCAGAGTTACCTTGCACAGTTGAGCTACACAGGCATGGCACATGACCAGCTTTGCCAAAAATATAGGTTTTAGCAGAAAAAGGAGCACATTAGCATGATGAAAAGAGGCCATTAATTTGGCCATAAGTTGTAAAGACAATTTAGAAAATGTGTTCCTGGCCCTCAGGGCTCGAATGTTCTGCAAGTCAGGAGTATGGATGTCAGTAGTTAAGCACAACAAGGGGATAATGAGATGTATGCACATCCCTTCAAATGGCCTTGTTCTCTGTGCAGGATAGGGAAGAAAACTTCAAGCTTTTTCATTACATAAGCTAGGATGGGGACTTCGTAAATGATCCTTTGTCTCCCACCAGGCAAGCACTGATGGCATTCTAAGAGGTTGAGCTATCGCTACAGGAGCCTCCAAAAATCCATGACTCAACTCCTTGTGAATGAGGTTGAGGATTATAAGGGACTTACGTAAATAGGATAAGCTGTGTGCAAACTCTGGTACCTTGCTGAACAACATTTTGAGCCTGATCTCAAGGAACATTCAGACAAAGGGTAGGCCTATTCAAGTCTGTTCAGCAGGGCACCAACTAAATTGCAGCCTCAATGTCACATACATGTGGAGGGCTCTTTCAAGAGCAGCCCTTTTTAAATGAGTGTAATTTCATCCTCATTTACGCATACTTAATGTGTAAGTGTGCCCTTGTCTTTCAGGCATCCTCTTGCTCAAAATCTGAAAGATTGCAGACAAGTGTCTGAATCATGTTGTGTTTCTATCTGTTTATCTGAACTCCTAACAAACTATGATGCATGTAACATACATGAGTAAGACATACCTACAAATCTTGCTTCTGCCTCCTACACAGCATGTCAGAATTCACTCATGTATCGGCTTGCACATTTAGCTCTGCACTGATGGACATTGGAGGCATGTTGCTGTCAAAGAGAAGATTGCCAGAGGCCAAGGCAGGTGACAGGAGGGGTGTCTGTTGTAGGACGCTGGCGTGCCATTTTGATGAAGGTAACCAGAGGTGCAGCCCTCTCAACACAACGTTAATAAGGATTAAAAGGAAAACACTGTCTCTCTGTCCATGGATCCTTGTGCCTCAAGGAACCACTTTGATGATTCAATCAAAAGGGTGTAGTCAGAGCCCTTGATTTCATGGCATAGAATTCTAGTTGCATGGTTGCACAAACGTGTGCTACTCTGGAACTTACAACTCTCTTTCTGTCAGCAGTCTACCGATTTGTCAGCATGAGCAGACCATCCAAGTGGTAAGCTCTTCATCCTGACCAGAAGCTCAATCTATTTCTAGAGGTTCTAGGCAGAATGAAGAAAAAGAGAACTCAGTGATGTACTTGTATGTTTGAGGTGATAACAGTATGTCTGAAGTGTGTATTACACCCACTATCTATATTGTGGATCACCATGATTCATGACCCAAAGACATAAGTTTTTCTATGAATTTTCCGAGTCTAAGCTCAAAATACACATCTTTCAAATAAATTACAGTAGAATGCTGCCTTTGCCCCTCATTGTTCAGCAAGTGTGAGAAGGAGTGCCAAGGGGCAGCATCACTTGTAGTAGTTGCATGCCTTCATGATGCAACAATGTCACCAGCAATAGCTCTGCTAACTGGAAAGAGTTATAATTACACATAGAAGGGGAGTATGGTCACTGCGAAGAGGCAGGACAGTCAAAGACTTACAAAGTCCCATACGTGCAGGAGTTCCTTTGCGCTGTGTTGACTGTGTCACTCAATACCTAACAAAACACATTGTCTACAATACCATAGAAGGCATACCTAATGAATAAACAGAGATTCTCTCCAAGCAGAATGTATAAAATACCTGCGCAAAATATCTGCACCTGCCACGTCCATGCGTCGTATCTTCCCTCAAGGTTAGTAAGCAAGACTGCATGAAGTGATAATATAAAGATACTCGCTTCGTATATTAAATTATCGGCATCAGTTGCTACGCAAGTATAGCGTTATGAGCGATGTCGAATTCTTCATAGTAATCACAACAGGATATAAAAATTCATCTTTGTCTCAGAATAATAATAATAATAAAACGCAGAAGCGTAGCTTGACGTAGAGGACAGAAGAACTCTGCCTCACCGTTATATATGCTACTTGCACACTCGTCACCGGAACAGGATTAGAGAGTCTGCTCCGAAAACAAACCTTTATGTGGAGACCTGGACGATGCAGAAAGTTAGCGATACGTCAATTCGCAGCTTACACAAAATATGAAATTTAAACTAGAAGGACTTGATGTGTAAGTTTAATTGAGTACTTGTTGGTCTCAATGTCATTTGAAGGACTCTGTTTCTCTGTGAATTCAGCTACTTTCCCTATGAGTTCATCTATCCAGAGCAATACAGTTACATGTTGGAGCTCAAAAGATCTTTAGATGCAAGAGGCCATTGCTTACTAGAGGTGAGGTCATGCCTCCTCCATTTGGCTGATTTCTAAGCTAGAAAAGTTGTTCTCTGCACAGATGCCTACAGGGACAGGGAAGACCATCACCCTGTTGTCCTTGATTACCTCGTACCAATTGGCACATCCTGAAGTGGGTAAACTGGTGTATTGCACACGCACTGTGCCAGAAATGGAGAAGGTAAGTGAAGACTGTGAAGTAATTTGCACTGAATTCATAGATAGCCTGAATCCAAACAACCTTCTGAACTGACTTGGATGCATGCTAAGGAACAGACACATTCAATCAGGTACTGGCAGAGCTAAAGGAGCTGCTTGAATATCGGAGCAAGCACTTTCCTGGGGGTGCGGGATCCATCATGGCACTTGGACTTAGCAGCAGAAAAAATCTATGTGTTCATCCACAAGTGGCAGGTGCAAGTTTTTGTACATAGATACGTGCATTGACTTCAGTAGCTATTTCTTTGACTATGTAGTGATCAGTCCTTCCTTTGAGTCTACAAAATCGATGACATGTGTTGAGAGGTATCCTGCTCATGAACGCAGATGAAGGTTCAAGAGAAAGTGTGGATGCACAATGCCGCAAGCTGACAGCTAGCTGGGTGCGAGAGCGGTCTGTATCAGAGGAAAGCGTGGATTTATGTGAATTTTTTGAAGGTCATGAAAGGGCAGGGTCGGAAGCTCTGCTGCCTACAGGTGATAAAAACCAAGAATGACTGCTAATTTTGGACAATTAATGTATCATGTGCTGATTGGTACAAATTTTGTTTTCTGCACTAGGTGTTTATACTCTTGCGGATCTGCGTCAGTTTGGGAAGGAGAGGGGATGGTGTCCCTACTTTCTGGCAAGACATATGGTGTCCTTTGCAAATGTTGTTGTTTATAATTATCAGGTGCGCCTGGGTCTGCATGTCTTTATCTTCATTCATGAGACTTTTCATATGAAATATTGCTACTACAAACAGGATCTTCTATTTTTAACATATTATAATCCAGTTCTTTGTGCCTGCAGTACATGATTGATCCAAAAGTTTCCCAAATGGTGAGACTTTCAAATTTGGAATGCGATGGTTGTCAGTATTAAGCACTGAGAGGGCCTGCAGTAGGTATTGTTGCATATGAGTGTAAGGATCTCTTATTCAGATGATATACTTAAATGATAGTTGTGGTTCCTGATGTTGCAAACAGAACTGTAGAGTGTCTGATTCTTTGTCAGGTGTCTAGGGAGCTCGAAAAGGAGTGTGTTGTGGTGTTTGACGAGGCTCACAATATAGACAATGTGTGCATTGAGGCCTTGAGTGTCAATCTCAGGCAGCAGACCATGGATGCAGCCTCCCGGAACCTTAGGACCCTGAGCAATGTAAGCCGTTGCTCCTCGTATGAGTATCTTGAATAAATTTGCCAATATTTATCTCATGTACAACTGAATTATGAGGTGCATTTATCTTTATGACAACAAATACAGAAGATAACGCACTTGAAGGAGACGGATGAGAAGCGGCTTCGTGATGAGTACTCACGGTTGGTCCAAGGTCTGGTAGACAGAGGGGCCCTTAGTAGAGAGCGCATGTCTGATGAGATATTGGCACATCCGACTCTACCTGAGGATGTGCTGCAAGAGACAGTTCCAGGTTAGTATATGCCTGTGAATGTGGATCATTGCTAGATCATGGTAGTACTTTGCATGCTACGGTTTATGACACCATCAGAAGATGTCATTTCAAATATTTTATATTGGTCTCGTCACTTCTTGCTCCTCTTCAATCTCTCCTCAAATTTGCTAAACAACCTTAAGATGTTAAATGCCAGTTTTGCCACAAATCATGTGCCTCAGGTAATATAAGGAGGGCTGAGCACTACATTGCGTTCATGAACCGATTCCTGGCATACCTGAAAGATAGACTAAAGGTCAGTCTACTCTGGCAGTATTGTACGTGAAAATTTCTTATGCCTGAACAAGATACAGACCGTGAGGTCACTTACTCAAGAGTGCAAGGTTGTGTATGTTCCCAAAATAGTATTTTCCTTGATATGAGTAGGTGAATCAAGTGGTCAGTGAAACTCCAGCATCGTTTGTGAACAGTCTACAGCAAACTGTCCAGATAGATGCTAAGACCTTGAGGTGCGATTTGTTCCATTGGGAAAGTCAGATGACCTTTGCATCTTGTTTGTTTTGCATCGTACTCCAGTAAAAAATACACCTGTTACAAATAAAAATACCTCATATCTTATCACCTTTGGCAGGTTCTGCTATGACCGCCTCTCCAGTCTTTTAAAAACACTGCAGATAACAAACACAGATGACTTCACACCAGTGCATTTGCTAGCTGACTTTGCGACCTTGGTAAGATGCACCAATAGTTGCTGACAGCTGGTTCTTGCTTTAAAGTACTCATGCTTATGAATAGACTTCAGTTCTATTGACATGATGCTGAAAACTATAATGCACAGATTGGGACGTACGCAAAAGGATTTGCAATCATCATTGAGCCATTTGACAGCCGACTTCCCAACATCCCAGATCCAGTCATTCAGGTGGTTTGCATAGACCACTGTATGACAAGAATCCAGGTCCACCTTAATTATGCCAGAATGTGATGAGTGGTGAAACTGAGAAGGGTAATATCATATGTCGATACTTTTTAAATGTTATGACATGCAGTTATCTTGCTTGGATGCTAGCCTGGCTATGAAGCCAATCTTCTCAAAATTCCAGTCTGTCGTCATCACCTCTGGCACCCTCAGCCCCATAGAACTTTATCCCCGTATTCTTAACTTCAACCCAGTGTCTATCCAGTCCTTCAACATGACGCTGACCAGAAACTGCATGTGCCCTGTCGTTGTCACTAGAGGAGCAGATCAGGTATTATTATTATTTATTACTGTCAAAACTGTGTATGTTTCATGCTCAAGTTGAAATGCCTCATGATTCTTGAAAGATGATTAGCAAATTATGGGCTCTGCTTGCATATACATTTTTAGACTTTGCACCTATAGTGCTTTGATTACCATCAATACATGATTAATACATAATCAATCTACTTGCCCTGCAGACACCTTTGACCACAGCCTTTGAATTAAGAAGTGATCCTGCTGTGGTGCGGAGTTATGGGCGCCTTCTGGTGGACCTTAGCACTGTTGTGCCAGACGGCATAGTATGCTTTTTTGTGTCATATCTTTACATGGACCAGATCATCAGGTAAGAAAATACCAGATTATCAGGTTGGAAAAGACCAGATCATTAGGTAGGTAAGGACCAGATCATCAGGTAGGATAGGACCAGATCATTAGGTTGGAAAGGACCAGATCATCAGGTTGGAAAGGACCACATCATCAGGTAGAATAGGACCAAATCACCAGGTTGAAGGGACCACATCATCAGGTAGAATAGGACCAAATCATCAGGTAGGAAAGGACCAGATCATCAGGTAGGATAGGACCAGATCATTAAGTAGGAAAACTATTTTTGTAGACATGCAGTGTGAGGATGGAAAAGGACTAAGAAAAACGCTTAGGATCCATTTCTCATTGCATCTACAAAAATGCGTGAATTTTCAAATTTGGCAACTGAAACATATGTCTTGACTTCATTTTTACGTTTTTACAATTTCCGCAGCAAATGGCATGACATGGGCATTCTCCAAGAGATAATGCAGAATAAACTTATCTTCATTGAGACACAGGTAACACATGTGATGCATAACAAATAAATCTTCATTAAGAAACAGGAATTTGATGTCATTTCCAAAACCCTTCCTTGGTGTAGGTACAATATCTTTATTTCATTGTTATTCTGCTTAATATGTTAGCGCTGTCTCACCTGCTATGTGAATGGAAAAAAATCTCTGAAATCTGAGGGAGTCCCTCAACTTGTCATTATTGATTATCCTTCTCCGTTACCAGGTATCACACTTTGGATTGCAAATTGATGTTTGTAGGACGTGGTTGAGACCACTCTGGCGCTTGATAATTTTAGAAGAGCCTGTGATAGTGGGAGAGGGGCAATATTCTTGTCCGTAGCTCGGGGAAAAGTAAGGGATCCTATATTGTAATTCTCTGTCATTTTTAGCTTTTCATTTTTCTAGCCATGTGTTCCTAATATAGAGATCGGTCAATTCCTTCAGGTTGCAGAGGGCATTGATTTTGATCGCCATTACGGCCGCTGCGTGGTCATGTTTGGAATTCCTTACCAGTACACTCTCAGCCGCATCTTAAGGGCCAGGCTGGACTATTTGCAGGTCACTCTGTCCATCCTCATCTTGAAGTGGTCTTGTTTTGCTCTGTAATAAATTGTGAATGATGCTTTCAAATCCTTCATGACCTGGCTCACTTATTATCTCCTGCAAAATTTAGCTTCCCATACTCGAGGTAGGGAGATTGATGTGGACCTCCCTCATATAAATAGGAAACCTTCCAGATCAAGGAGAATGATTACCTGACCTTTGATGCAATAAGACAGGCGTCTCAGTGTGTGGGGCGTGTCATCAGGTCCAAAGCAGATTATGGTGCGCTTTTCAAGGAATATTAAAGCTTTGTTTTGGGAAATGTTAGCTTGATTAGCGCTGATAGTTGCTTATGGAAACCATGTGTGGCAGGCATGATGGTTTTCGCTGATCGACGCTATCAACGTCACGACAAAAGAGATAAGCTCCCTGGTTGGATTACTCGTCATCTTCTTGAAGCACACTTGAATCTGTCTACGGACATGATGTTGCATGTGGCTAGGTGAGTTTTTCTGTTATGAACACCAAAATTTCTAGATTCATAGCGCTTTGATGTTAAGTATGCAAGTATGTAAAAGGTATTTACGGGGGATAAATGGCATTCTTTTTAATGTAGCATTTTTAATAATGCTGAGCTTCCTACCTTCATTTCATAGAGACTTCATGAGAAACATGGCCCAGCCGCTTGACAGAGCAGCAATGGGCAAAAGTTTGTTGTCTGAGCAAGCCATAGCAGCTTTAAATGAAGCCCAAGAGCGCGACGGAATGATCTTGGGGTAGATAATATCTATATGCTCTGAGGAAAGGGAAGCAGAAAAATGCCAATTCAGGTACATCTGTCTCCTCTAATCTTACATGGTTGCTCCTTGATTGTTTCTTTGACTGTTCACAAGATTGAATTTTATCCAGAATTTTAGAGGTTCCAATTATATTTACTTATTTGGTGACACGAATACTGTTTGCAAAAGTTTTGAGAGTAAATGATGATACCTATAATGTTCTTTAAATGTTCTGATTAAGTGCCTTCATACCAGTTCTTCTGTAGGAGAGGGGGATACCCTGTTGCTCCCTAAGTGGAATGTTAGCACTGTAATCATGTTTCAATGTTTTGTTTGTGGCCAAGATTTCTGGTATTTCCGGTTTGTCTTTATTGTATGTTTGTACTCACATCCTCTGGAAGTAATTGTTTACAGCATTGTAATTTCAGTTGATGAAATACCGCTTTGACTTCTTCTGCAAGAACCAAGCACATGATGGACTGTCCATAAAATACTTATGTTGAAATGCAAGTATTTGTAATCTGAAGCTGGGGAGGATTTTACATCATAGTTGATCTAGAGTTGTGAGACCAGACAGGTCAGACGGTGATTTGCCTCTGCCCACATCGACAACAGGTTGTTTTCGCGGCACAAGATAATACTCATGTATCAAGCAATGACACGTACCTGTGCAATCATTGATACGAATGTAGGACATAAAGAAAAAACTACCAAGACAAGGACAAGGGACAGAAAGAAGACCGAGAAAGCAAGCGAAGAAGGCCAAGAAGCAAGACTAGCAAAAACAACATAGACAGAAGCAACAAAGCGCAAAGGCAAACAAAAGGTGCCCGATTTCAATTTATCGAAAGAGGGATACAATGTTGCTACCCACTATTGGCTTCGGACCTGTATGTATGAAAACATTGGAACCATTTGGACTATGATTTTACCCGTATTGTTTATAAAATATTTTAAGAATTTGATTGAGGGGATTTGGCGTAAGTCGCTTTGTTCGCTGAGATAATTGAATTCAGCTATACACCACTTAGCAACTTTGTTTCATTGTTAATTTCGATTCAAGAAAATATCAATTATAGTTGCTGTGGGTTGATGTAGCTGTTGACTTTTATTAGTTGGAGGCAATTAATAAGCACCTACAGAAGTTGTAAAAAAAGTTGAGTTGCTTAAATTCTTTTCCGGTAATTGAATGTCGTATTGCGTAAATTTTATTCATTAAAAATTCAAGAGATTAGAAACGAAACTGTTAAACAATAATAATAATCGTCACCGAAAAACGTCACATTTTCGCGTCACATTTTCATGTGTACGGACATTGAAACGTTTGGTGGGCTTACACGACGTATTCGCCTGTATTCGCTTCTTTGTTACTCAATTGATTCATAATGGATATGCTTCAGATTCATGAAAATGTTGAGGAACGAAGACAACGAATAAGGGCAGCAGCGTGAGAACGATTCATCAAACGCACAATGGCACTCGACGAGGAGACCCGACTTGATGTTGAGCTCGAACAATCTCACTTATTGTTTAGCCTAGCAGTACTAGCAGTCAGCATTACAAAACTGAGCAGGTAGCAGGTGATGATGAGGACTATATATATGAGGTTGCTACCCAAGGTCAGGGTCGTAGAGCTAGCTTTTTAGGGGTTGGCAGGCTGTAAATGGTGTGTTATCACGTTGTTGACTAGCTGATAGGATTGTCCCTCTTACTCCGCCAGCACGCTCATCACCACCTCCTGCTTATATTGCTTTATAAGATTATTATTGAAGAACAGCTGCTAAAATACTCCATATTGGCTGCTTTCAAGAATTTTTTGAGAGCCGAGGACATTGTGATGATGAGGACGTTGAATGAGACTTTTGAAGACGACAGTGAGAATGGTGATATGCCTGCTACGACCCAAGGTGAGGGTAGCCAGCTTAGGGGCTGGCAGGCTGTAAATGGTGTGTTATCACGTCGTGGACTATTTAACATTGTAAAATATTCCTTGGCTGCTTTCAGGAATTTTTTGAGAGGAAAGTTCAATGTGGAAATGCTGCTGAGGTTGAGGAGGAGTGTGACCCTGCCTAGGCTGTATGATGGGTCCATTGAGCTCATTGTTTACTGCCTGTGGTTAGCATGACTGTTCCGACTTCACGTCTTAATTTGTGTGATATGTGCGCTGATGATGCTAGGAGGCGTTTTGAAGAGTTTTGCTCTTTTTTTAAGCGTAAAGCTAGTAAAGCTGATTTTAATCTTTGAAAACTCGTAAGCATGTGGCCGCAAGGAGGACGAGCCTGTTTTTTTTTTTTTAACCGAGAGAACTTACAAGAAGGGAAAACTCTCAGAACAGGAACAGGAACAGAGTCAAAACCAAGCAAACAGTACTAAAAGAACCTAGAGTCCCTAAAAAATCTAAAACTAAAAACCTAGAAGCAGAAAACCTAGAGTCTCTAAAAGAACAGAGAGAAGACTAAAGAGAAACACAGGCAGGACAGAAAAGTCAAGGAAACACAACCTAAGAAGATCCTAGAGACGCAAAAAGACTAACTTTTTTTTTTTAATTAAAGAAGGAGCTAAGCGATCAAACGCTTCTCCGCTAGAGAGAGTCCGGAGAGGCCAGCTTCATGGTCATGGGAGGCAAACAGTCTATTCCTCAGGGTAGTGTAGTGTGGGGCTTGTCCACCTTGTCCAGTCCTTGGGGCGTTGTCCAGACCAGGAAGTAGGGCTGGAGTGGGTCCTTGTTCACCTTGTCCAGTTCTGGGAGGGATGCTGATGATGCGAGGGAGAAGGGCTGGAGAGGGCAGAAGAGTAGGATCTAGGGGTTGCTGGTCGATCCGAACAGTGGCTGGGAAGGGGGGTACAGGAATGTGAAGACTCAGTCGTTTGGAGGTATTCTCGGCGGTGACAGAACAGAAGATGGGGGGAGAAAGCCAGCTTTTTTCAAAAGAGCTAAAAGAGCTGTACCGCTGTATAGATGCATGACCTCGTAACCAATCTGCACAGGTGA